>JAWZYV010012666.1:0-153385 GCA_038373885.1 Cheiracanthium punctorium | reverse complement strand
CGGTCGATAAGGTTCCACCTTGATATGTAGGTACCCATATTTTTGGAGGCGGTAGACGTCTTCAGAGTTTGGAGTTGGGACGAGAGCACAAAGTGCAATGGCACACTTTTTCTGATATTTGCGTGAGTACAAGAAGTTTGTACTGACGGGGGGTAAACCCTTCGGTGCGAAGAAAATCTCCAATTTGGGGAATTGGAATGTAGGTAGGGATTCCCTTTATAATTACTTTCTTCGGGCGCTGTGCCCGTGGGTCCATGGTCTGAAACCCGATGTTTTTCTCCTTAAGATGGGCTTGGGCGGCTTTTCCAATGATTTTGGAGAGTTCTTCGAGGCCGTTTTCATAGTTGGACTTAAGCTCCGTGTAAATCGTGTGCTTAATTTGCTTCGTAGTTGTAGTGCCACTGGTACTGGGGCCTTGAGGCTGAGAGGGAGGTGGCACGTTGGATGTGCCAGGGGTAGTAGGTGATTGGTTGGTGTTAATCGCTTCGGCGTTAACTTCCATTTGAATTTCATCTTGAGGTTCGTGGCTTAGGTTCGTGAGGTTCGTGGTTTTTTGGTACCTTGGGGTACAAGTCAGCAGAAGGTTCGGCATTTTCCATTGCAACTAATTTTTCCGCGGGGAGTTCATCTTCCGAGTCGGCTTCACTGCTGCATTTGTGCTTGACAGCTTTGGAGTAATCGCAGACAGTCGTGGGCAGAGGTGGCATTACCTTGCGGCCAATAGTGCGTTCCAGAGTCTGGACCTTGTCCGAATTAAAGAGGTCGAACAGCACAAAGCTACGGCATTGGACTAGAGTTTCAAGATTTGGTTTCTTAATTAGTTTGCATAATTCTTCTTGAAATTTCAGTCTCATCCAAGGTTGTAGTGAGTCTACGTAGCCGAAAAAGAGTCCGAAGAACTCGTAGTGGTCGCATTTGTTAGCTGCGAATTTATCGGTGTACATAGACAGGAAGTGAATTGGGACTCTGGTATCCTCATTCTCACCCATACTGGAGTGTAAATGTGTGTAACAGTCAGTCAATCTTGTGGAAAGATGGGAAAAAAGAAGGTGGTGTGAGTGTCAAAGAGAAAAGGGGAAGGGACCTATGAGCCGGCATGTGCCAATTAAGGCGGCGTCACTCAAGGTACTAACTAAAAAATAAAAAATATAAACTGGGGATGACAGGAGAGTGTCGTATAAACTCGAGACCAGGAGGGTCTCTGGCGAAGAAACTGCAACAGTCCGGGTCCAGGTTCGAACCCGGGCACCTCAGCTCCGAAGTGCTACCGACCAGGCTGGTGGTGCTTGCTTCATGCCGGATCGCCACCCTATAAGAATAGGGGAAGGACAGTCAACTCGATCGCCGCCTGCGCGGAACTAGTTCCCAATTAGGCCCTGAAAAGAGCCGGTTGCTAATTTCGCACGCAGTGTCTGTCGTGGACCCAAGTCAGGGAGTTGAAAGAGCACGGAGATAAATCTGCCGGTTCAGTTGGAGCGATGCAACAGGTCTGTCCTGGGCTAACACATCCGCTGGGACCCCCTTGACTCCTCTGAGACTAGCCCGTGTTTATACAACCACAACATTTGGATCAGCCAATGAAACTGCTCCATTCCTGGCGAGGGAAACTGAGGGTTTCAGTGTCATCGGATGGGAAGTTTCGGTAGCTTGTATTTGGCGAGGAATCAGACCTGCGGTTTTGTTCTATCATGAATGGTTTTTTTTTTCCTTTTTTGCCGGATTTTTTTAAAAGTCAGCAGATGAAGCAGGACAGTTATATTAAAATAGTCATTAAAAAACCAACGGCAATAATAGTGAAACGACATTATTGTTTATCCAGGGCATGAAATTCATTTTTTCATAGGAGGGGAGTCTCCCTACTAACATTTATGAATGGAGGGGAGTTGAAATTTTTGGGAGGGAGAGGGGGGGGGGGAAATCAAAAACCACTCTAAATCATTAAGAGCACAAACATGATAAAATAATACTGAAGGAATACAAATCAAACATTCTATGAGAATATTTATTTTCATCGGAAGAAAGCAAAAGATCGTTTACATACGCCTCTTTTTCATATTTAGCCAAATTTTGTGGCAACTTAACAATTGAGTTTTTTATTGTTCAGTGAGTTTCGGAACTTTGATTTAATTCTGTTTTGGGTACTAAAGCCCCTTTCACAAGGAACACTTGTAACGGGCAGCACAAAAGCAATTTTTATAATCATTGCAATTATTGGAAATGTTTCACTATATTCCCTTAAGAATTTTTCTGAAAACTTTCCAAAATCTGACATGTTTTCATTTTTTACCACCTTTTTGTATAAGGTATACTCTGCCATTGCAGTGTCTATTTCCACTTCTGGACAAAATTGTTTGACTATATCTTGAATTAAAGTATTGCCAAAATCTGTTTTTCTCCATTTGCATTGATTGCAGCAGGTTCAATGCACTGAAATTTCAAACACATATCGAGAGTTTCAGGAGGAAATCTTCGATCCATTTCTTCTATTAAGTTTCCGATATAAGTGAACTTCAAGTTATCTATTCCTAATTTTTGATTATTGCAGGAATCAGCGAGTTTATTTTTACGAAATATATTTCCCTGTAGTTCAGAATTTTTTTTTCCTTCGTTTGGACCACGTGTCACTTGCAGCTCTTCTAAGCTTTCTTTCGTAGATTTAATTTTCGTAGATTTCGTAGATTGGTGACACTAGAAAGCACCAAATTTTCACTTTCTAAAAATTTGGATAGTATTGTAAATGGTTGGAGTATATCCATCATGATGTGAATGAGAGCTACAAAAGAAAATTCAGAAACTAACTTGAGAATTCCTTTTGCTTTTGCAGCATCCCCTGTTTTTAGACTAGCATCATGTTCCAGTGCAGCTCTCAATGAGTCATGGGTTCTGAAAACGACTGATACAAAAGGCCCCAATTATAAGCCTTTTGTATTTAGATTTCTTAAGCTACATTCCGAGTTTTAGAAGCAACAAGTTCATCTGAAAATCGGGGAAATTATCAGAAATGGGAAATGTCATTGCAAAACGTAAATTTTCTGGAAATTTTGAGAATTTTTCTGGGCGGGAGGCTGCTGCATCGGCAATCGTTTTCGGCTGGATTTTTAAATTTCGGGCTCGAATCCCGCCCCGCCCTGAAATTCCAGCCCTGTTATCACTTTAAGATGTTTTGATTGACTTAAAGTATTTTTCTTTCTTTAAAGCGATAATAAAATATATACGAATTAAAAAGAAGACAAGTCGCTCCTGTTAAATTTCATAATTTCTGTTTTCAGTGTTAAGACACTTTATGAGAAAATCTGCTGTACACAATAGTGATGCAGAACATTTAACATACGAACCTGCTGCATTTTATTTCCGTTAAGTTAATTAGAATTAAAAATGTCGCTTTTGTTCATATTTATATTGAGAAAGTTGGGATAGAAATGATGAATAATTTTGACACTATTACAGTAATTTATTAAGGTCACCAAAAGTAGAGACGAGTTAACTTTGAAGTTAATACATTATAGGTGATAGAGATATATGGGCAGAGCCTGATTCCCGGGCGGGCATTCGGGGCAAGCGGACGGGGCCTCTACAAAAAGAGGGTACCCCCAAATTGTCCTTTAAGTTTAAAATTTGGAAACTTTGAAAAAAGTTTGCAAAAGAAGTGGGGAGACAATGAAGCTTTTGGCAATCAGACCCTGTATACGGGCCCTACAAAAGGGGGCCAGTGGCGTAGCTCGTAGAGTAGGGGGAGGCAAAGAGCGTTCTAAGCTAAAAATTCTCTTTACAAATGTGGTTAGTTATTTTCCTACATATTGGTATCGATATAGAGCATTTCGAAGAATTAAAAATAAGTTTAAATTAATTTATACAAATGTAAATTTGAATTATTTTCATTGTTCATACTTTATAATTAAAAAAATTATTTATCTCCTGAATTTTTTTTTATCTTTTGTAATTTTATTTTAAAACTACAAAAGTGTAAGATGTAAGATTTTTGGGCCCTAAAATCTGTAGGCCCTGGGCAGTTGCCCCATTTGCCCTGCCGGTAATATGGCACTGGAGGGCACCCGTCCCGGGAGGCAAAATATTGATCGTTGACTTAGACATTTTTGAATAAATATAAGTGAAGAAAAATATTAGAGACTAATAGAAATGCTACTGATGTATAACAATAAGCCGTGGCCTGAAGAACAATTAGGAGGGGGAGATGCAGTTTTCTTAATATCCTTCTACAAGTAATAAAAAAATCATTGTTTTCGCAAGAAAACTTTTGCACAATCACAAATGATTGCAGGGAAGATGCAGCTCGTAACTCATTTTAGATTACCAGAATATTAAACCATGTTACTGTATAAACTTTTAAAAGTCATTTACGATCATTAGTATTCATTTTTAATTTTACAATAAATAAATTTTAAAAAAATACGTAAGTTTAATCATTTTGATTTTTAAATGCTACTTGAATACTATAATGATACGTGTCATAAGCATGGGTGGCCATAAGGGGGGGGGGGAGAGAGACAGGGTACTCGAGCTTTAACGTATCGACTTATAAACAAAACTGCATCACAAAGCAAAATCGAAACTTAGAAGTCCAAATTTCCACCTCCCGGTAGTGTTTTTTTCTTAATTAACCCTCCCCTTACTTTAGAAAAGTTTCTATTGACGCCTATGATGATATTTAATAAGAGATTATCTTTCTTCTATCTATACTATTAAAATCTGTACGCGTCTGTCTGTCTGTCTGTGTGTAACATCATCTCCACCGAAACGGCTGGGAGTTGAGTTTCGATCGAGGTGTCCACAGATTCGAAAAATTCCGAGGAAGGTCTTCCGCTAATTTAAATTTCGAAATTCGAATTATTTTAGAAGATATTGATAAAAAACCCGTCAAAAACGCTAATTTTTGATCTCCGTAATTCCGCAATTGTAACCCCTGCAGTCAAAAAAGTGAGAAATAAGCATCGAGGTTGCCATGTTTGGCTATTTTATTAAATTATTTAGACTCCTGCAGTAAAAATAAAAAAATAATGATTTTTTTTCTGTTAAGATTATTTACAAAGTTATTTTTAATTAAAGTATTGCGTGCATGTGAAATCAGAGCAGGAATTCAATGTTTTTTGTGTGTAAAAGAATAAGAGTTTGGGAGATTTCCGAGACTAATATGTATATTTTTTAGTTTGGAGGGAAAAAAATGGCTGATTTGGCGATTTTGAGAAAGTAGTAGGTTCTACCGATTTGCACAGTTTTAAGCTTGGCGCAATTTACTGAGAGCGTAGCGAAATAGTATTTTTAAAAACAAGTGTAGGTTTTATTAGAGTTTAGCTTTAATTTTTTTAATTTAGCAGTGATTAGTGCAGAAATAATGCAGTTATTAAGGCGAATTTAAACGATCTAACTTGAGAATTTTCACCAAATTAAGTAAATTGATTAAAGTGAGGGGAAATTCCGCCAAATTTAAGGTAATTGAAATTCTCGCATTTTGTACATCATAGTTAACGATGAATAAAATACATTGACACATAGTTAATAATTTAAAATACTGCTCCTTTTCAAGTAGATGCCTGTTGTACTTTGGCGATCAAACCATATGAGTGATAGATTACTATTTCCCATTTTGGTTGCCGTTATTTCAATGCTTCGAATGATTCCTTGAAAATAATCTCGCAAAATGGTGTATGTTGGCACTTTGGCGATCGAATGTGTAAAAAATCATTGATTCTTATTCGTTAAAGCAGTGCTACGGAAATTTCTTTTTCTGGTAACTGTTAGAATGGCATATAACTAATACTGTCTAATAAATTTTTTGCTTTACAAATTAAAATGTATGTTGATTCCTACTTTACCTTTCTTAGCAAAGCTGGCGATAAATATTCAAATATAGTGTAACGCTGTGTTTAATAGAGTGTGTTCTCGCGTTTGTGCTGCTAATTACATTCCACGATTGGAATGAGTCGATATTATGAGCGTATGCTTGGATATTTTTTTTTAATCCCACCAAACAAGGTGTAATAAAATCGGAATTCTTTTCTTTTTTCTTTGCTTTTGGAGGTGAATAAGAATAGTTTTTCAGCCCGGTAAAAATTGTGGGTATTGTAAGGATTGAAAGTAAATTTTTGAATTTGTTGTTAAGTTTAATTTGTGATTCATTTTAGCTATTTACCATCAATTTGTGGCGTTAATTACGCCAATATGGCAGTTCTAGCAAAGTAAACATGAATAATTCATTTCATGTTCTATTTTAAAGATTGCTACAGTTTCCGTAGTAACGGAATCCATTGTTGCCACTTAAGTTGTTAAATATAACAATAAGTGAAATCATTAATATCTACATCTCTTAAAACTCGAAAAATGAAAAGGCATTAAATATGAAAAAAATAGAACATTAACATATCTGCGCTTCTTTAAAAATAATCGAAGTTTTCATGCAATCTATTATATAAATGTGAAAGTATGTTTGTTTGTTTGTTCGTCCGGGTTCTCTAACTTTTTACGATTTTTCGCAATTTTGAGGGTAGAAAGCTACTCAAATAACCGATTTCAGCACATTCGTGAGCATAGTTAACAAAGTTAGATTTATCTATTTATTACTTTCAATAATTCAAGTGAGACTGACGTCATTTTTATGTCACTGTAAAAATGCATTAAAAATCCTGGTTAACAAGTTTTGACAAAAAATTACACCACGAGCGAAATAATAAACTTCCACCCAGATTATCAGATTTTGTAGAAAATAAAATAACGTGTTTTTTCTTTCTTTTTCTTCTTTCACTAATTCATGTTAGATATCGCAACTGAGAATGTCATTTTGACCTCATGAAAATGAGTTAGAAATCTAATTACATTAAAAGGTTTTGACACAAAAATTATTATTATAAAAATTCAAAGTATTTTGTTTAATGCGCGTGTTACCCTTAGCGATTTTTGAGCTTTGATTTTTCAGAAACCATAATAACGAAAGGAATCTTGCATTTTTTAAAATCGTGGGAAATTCAAATGTCAGCACAAGATGCAAAATACTAATTAACATAATTCATAGTATTCGCTATCGGTTTGGCGACGGTCGTTGTATGTATTCCAAAAATCGTGCAAAATGTCGCCAAATTTGGACGACTTTTGGCGGTATATTATCTATATCAGATATACTCTTTTTTTGTTAAATTTTAGCAACTTAACAAGCTCATGCAGAAAAGTTACATCATTAGCAATATGCAGGGCCCGATCATCACAATATTGGGCCCAGGGCAAACACAGATTTTTGGGCCTTTGCACCGGACCATAAATATTTTACGGAAATTGCACGAAAACAGTATTATGCATCTAAGTTATTTTAGATACATATAGCTACTTAAATATACTGTTTGTTTAAACACTAAATATAAATACGTACATATCAATAAATATTAAAGGATTTTTGTATACATAAATAGCATGTATTTATGAAAGGAAATGCAAAACTTGCCTAACATTATAGGGGGGCTTCAAAATACTGTCACTTCTGCATATCAATATTTGTATAGACGAGTTATCATTGCCTAGCTGAAGTTAATAGGGAGTTAAAGCAACCCAGTTTCATTCACGGTAAGGTTAATGTTAAATGTCACCAGATATTACAGTGCATGCTTTCATAAACAGAAATTTTTAAATGTACATTTGCAGGATAATGTCGAGTGATTTTTAAGTAATTTTTTTTTTAAAGAATATAAATTTTTTAATAAATGAAAATTTTTTATCAAACATAAATTTGTTGAAAAATACATTTTTGGGCCCTTGAAATTGGTGGGCCCAGGGCAAATGACCCGGTTGCCCTACCGATAAACGGGCCCTGGCAATATGGATACGGAAAATATTTGAAATACCGATTAGCTAGGAATAACACCAGTATCTCTCAAATTAACTTATAAAGTTCTGTTGCAAGCGAGAGTTTTTCAACGTCGTATGTTCCAATATTACTCCGTTTGAAAACTACTGCGCGAAATGACTAAATTCGACTACCCTGGTCAGAACGTGACATCATAAATTAAAAGCTGTCTGAAATTCGTAAACTCTGCAACACAATTTAACGCCCTATTCGCAATTTGAGCAATTCCAAATAGTTCCTCGAGGTTACACAGCTTGGATGTTTCCCACCAGTGCGAGATGAAATGTTTTGCTGTGCTTAATACGCCAATCAGACAAGAATTATGCTTTAAAATATATGGAGATCTGTTTTAATGGCAATGCATAAATTTCCCAGAATCACCGAAGAGTAGAAAGGCATCATTGGTTTAAAATATCTAATCTGTTTCTTTAAATTGAGCATTAAAGACTGAGAAACCGAAGATAGGTAATATTAATATAAGTAATAGATAGTATTCTCATTTTTATCTTTGGTAGTAATAGTAGATTTGTTTGGATAATATGGATTAAAGAACAGTATACCACGTTAATAACTATTTCGTGAAATTAAAAGTGTTATATTCATTATTTTTCAACGATCGTCTTATAACTAACGAAACCATAATCCTACGTTGCGTAATATATTCCACGGTAGTTTCAACAAAAGGACTGCTTGAACTTTTTGCCATTTTGCTTTTGCATAGATAGTTACGATTAGATTTTAGTAAAATATTCGTTTCCTACCGTGCGAAGAACGGGCACGCAGCTAGTCTATCTTCTATACTATTAAAATCTGTGTCAGACTTGCCAACTTTTACGCTTTACGCGTAAAATTTACGCATTTCGACTGCTGTTTACGCTTTTACGCGTAGAGCGCTTTTTTTTACGCATTTCCGGATATTTTCTTCCTAACTTGTGTATATTTCTTTAACCCTTTGAGGCGCAACCCTTTCCCAATGCTGTGCGCGAGCACAGCCAGCTGCGTCAAAAAAGGTCTCTAGATCTGTGGCACGCGATGAACGTTTCGATCGTCCGCCATCTTGCTGGTAGTTAAGTCAAGCGATGGCAACGGCTGCCCTTTTTTCAACATTGGGCAATCTTTCCAGCTGTTCTCGCGTTCTTCCATTTTTCAGCAGATGCCAGTTCTGTTAAAAATAATCGTGACCAATTTTTTTTACGGGAAATAAACGTGCTAAAAAGTAAAGGATTCTCGTGGAGCTATGTCACCCGCAACTATTTTTATAGAAATCAAATCCATTCTTCGTGACAGGCAACAGTCAAAACGTCAGAGTTAGGTGATCCCAGAGCGGGATCACTGCGCCTTAAAGGGTTAAAAGTGAAATTGATATTAAAAAGAAATGTATTAGGTTTTAAGTTGAAATGATGTTCTATGTTAGGGCCTTTTTGCCTTTTCTTTTCAATATGGATCTAAGTGGTAGCATCGGCACCATGATCCACATTGCACATCCATGTTGACACAATGCGCATCAAAATATTTTTCTTTGTTGCCACTGAGGCAAAGAAAAAAAAAATCTTTTTGCAGATGGGACGCCGAGTATTTCTTAATTGGTTTACCCAGTCATGACGTCATAGAGTAGAGCGAATGGGAGAATCGTTTACTAGGGAGTAGGTCTTTCTCCTGTGACTTGTGCGTCTCACGTCACGTGCTGTTCTTCGTTATCAGCCATCAGCGCGCGCCCGCTTTGCGGTTAAGTGGTATACGCAGACGTACTTCGATTGCTTTTCTGAGGATTATTTTCGATAAATGATCACTGGCACAGCATTACTTATAAACAAAGTTATAGCAAAGAATGGGTATACAGGGGTCGCACTGCCGATCGCCAACGTTGCAAATTGCGGAAATAAAATTAGTTTAGCGAAAGAAAATACGTTTGGGCGGAAATATTGACAATTGCTTTTCTTAATGATGTCCGGAAAAATCTAATTTGGCGAAATGTTAAAAAAAAAGAGCCAGCGCAACCCCTGGGGTATATATAGTATCATATGTCAAAGGAGCGAAATTTGCTTATTGAAACGTGTGCTGGAGTGATTTCAGCATTTTTCATGGAGGAAAGTATGACATTTCTCGCCACTCGAGTTCGTCAAAACACAGTGAAAATGTGAAACATGTTAACAGCAGTAAAAGTCTACAAACATTTTTCAAAGAGGACGGACAGTCCAGTGGCAGATTAATGCAAGTTTCTCGGGGGTGGGAAGTTAGAAGATTGACATATACATCCATTTTATGGAAGCAATTTAGGATCTTTTACATTAATTTCTTTTTTCTCGGGGGCCGGTCGCCCCCTCCGCCCCCCTTTAATCCGCCCTTGGGACAGTCGGACGTTATTCATGCAGAACTGTTATTTACATCTTTCTTGATCGAATACAATGTTCCTATTTCAGCAGCTGACTATGCTGAATGTGAGAGGGTTTTCAGTATTATTCGGAAAAACAGAAATGAATTCAGGTGCAACTTGTCTATTAAGATTTTGGAAAGCCTTCTTATTAAAGATTTTTACTTCAGATTTTCTGAATAAAGCAGAAAAAGCTACTGCTGCTTCTTTGAAGTCAGCACAGTCAGAGTTTTTTCAAGCCAGTTAAGTGATTATAATTAATAAATTGTTAATCACAAGAAATCTGGAAAATGGTGCATTAATTGATTTGCCTTTTATTCAACAACTTCATTCTCTTTTATTGTTATTAGCTTTATTTAATACTTCAAACAAATAATTGTGATATAAAATGCATTAAAAATAATACTCGTGCATTCTATGGTGAAAAGTAAAAAATAACGCTCACGCGTTGTATAGCAAAAATTGTCAAAATTTCTGTTCGCGCGCTGTTTTACACATTTTGATTTTCACAGGTTCGCAAGTCTGCTGTGTGTACGTCTGTCTGTCTGTCTGTGTGTAGCATCATCTCCTCCGAAACCGCTGGGAGTTGAGTTTCAATCGAGGTGTCCACTTATTCGAAAAATTCCGAGGAAGGTCTTCCGCTAATTTAAATTTCGAAATTCGAATTAGTTTAGGAGATGTTGATAAAAAAAAAAAAAAAAACCCCGTCAAAAAACACTAATTTTTACTCTCCGCAACTCCGCGATTGTAACCCCTGTAGTGAAAATGTGAGAAATAAGCATCGAGGTTGCCATGTTTGGCGAATTTATTAAATGATTTACACTCTTGCATTAAAAATAAAGGAATAATACTTTTTTTCTGTTTCGAATATTTGCTAGGTTATTTTTTAATTAAAATATCGTCTGCGTGGGAAATCAGAGCAGGAATTCAATATTTTTTATACGCAAAAGAAAAAGGACTTGTAAATTTCAGAGACTAAAGAGTATAACCTTATAATTTGGCGAAAAAAAATGGCATATACGGCGATTTTGAGAAAGTGGATTCTAGTGGTTTGCAAAATTTTAGGCTTGGCGCAATTTACTGAGAGCTTAAAGAAATAGTATTTTTAAAAACAAGTGTAGGTTTTACTAGAATTTAGCCTGAAATTTTAATTTTCTGTTCAGAAAGAATGCAGTTATTAAGGCGATTTTAAATGATTTTCATCAAGTTAAATAAATTGATTTAAGTTAGGGAAACCCCGCCAAATTTCAGAAAATTAAACTTTTTCATTTGTATTGCTAATTCTATGCCCCGATTGATATGAGTTGGTGTTACGAGCGTATGAATAGATAATATTTTCCCGCAATTTAGGATCTTTTACATTAATTTCTTTTTAGGATCTTTTACATTAATTTCTTTTTTAGTCTTTATAAATACGAATGCTGTTTGAGATGAATGAGAATATTTTTTAAACCCAGTTAGACTAGCTGGTAATGCGTTTAAATTATCGCATTTATTGTCAAGTTTAATGTGCGATTCATTTTGGCTATTTGCCATTGACTGCCGGCGTTAATTACGCCAAAATGGCAGTTCTAGCAAAGTAAACATAAATAAATCATTTCATATTCTACTTTTAACACTGCTACAGTTTCCGTAGCAACGGAATCCATTGTTGCCACTTAAGTTGTTCAATTAATAATTAAGTGAAACCACCCATTTCTACATCTCTTAAGACCCAAAAAAGTGGAAACGCATTAAATATGAAACAAATAGAATTTTAACATATTTGCGCATTAAAAATAATGGAAGTTTTTTTCAGGCAATTCTGCATATTTTTCATTTTATTTCCATCGCGTGTGACGTCATTTGCACGCCATTGTCTTCTGTTTTGCTGTCAGATTATCCGGAGAAGCACATTACACGCTAACGTATGTGCTGCTTCGGCGGACATAAGGAAGCAATTTGCCGGGTGCGTATTTGCCTAACCCCTCTGTGTGTCTAAATTGAAGCAATGAAACTTTGTAGGCGTTTTTTTTAAACTAGAAAAAGGCAGATTAACGTCGTTAACGTGGAAGAAGCGATATGGAAAACTATTTAATTGGTAGCCGTCATGCGACATGATAATCGATTATTTACATGCGCAAAGCAACAAAATTTCAAAAGTATGAAAAGTCAGGAATATGAAATATAAATCCAAAATAAATCACCAGAGATATAGGATAAGCATCGTGTACGAGAATGATATTGCAATCATGTACATAACAAAGGCGCTTGCACGGAATACAAAATATAATATGAAATTAATTGCTCTTTCTTCCCATGGCGTTTGTGGAATCTTTCCGAATAACGGGATCCAATGTGCTTAGAATATTTCATATAAATTACTGATATGTTAAAGTTCTATTAATTTTTTCATATATATTCCAGTTACTCCAGTTACAAGACCTAGAGCTCTAGAAACGATTTCAGATTTTATTTAATATTGAATTCGACACTATGCAATTAAAATATGAAATTAGTTATTTATTTAGTGTGAATTGGCAGTGAGATCAACGTTAGTTTTATGTAACAAGTGTGCTACTGTATTAAGAGTTCAGTAAGGGTAATAAGCTTTTCCGCTTAAGTTACGTCACAAATTTTTTCATTTACGAAAGCGACAAGATCTTCACGGAAACAGGATGCATTTTTGGCTTCTGAACGTAGAGTGTGCATCGATTGTTTCGTGTAGGTTTTTTAAATTTGGGTAAAATTTAATAATGTCATCTGCAACATAACTGTGCTAATGCATTGTCCACGCTTTACGAAATGCAAGATAAGATAAAATAGTACTCAACATCATCTAATGTTATTCATATGGTATGTGTGAATGCTATAAATTAAACCTAAAAAAGAGAATTATATGATGTGCAAATAAGGCATTTTTCGAAAGAGAAAAGTTTCGTCTGCATACCGTAAAGTTCTTACTTTTCTGATCGCCAGTGACAATGACGTAGTTTTTGTGTCATCATGTTGCAATCGTCTCAAATTTCCACTCATGGAGTCAGCATTCCAACAATTTTTCACTATTAGAGATTCTTATCACTGGGTTTAATTCGAATTATATGTGTGTAGGAAAATATTCGTCTCCTACCGTGCGGAGAACGGGTAAGCAGCTAGTACTATTAAAATCTGTGCGCGTCTGTCTGTCTGTCTGTCTGTGTGTAGCATCATCTCCTCCGAAACCGCTGGGAGTTGAGTTTCAATCCAGGTGTCCACTTATTCGAAAAATTTCGAGGAAGGTCTTCCGCTAATTTAAATTTCGAAATTCGAATTAGTTTAGGAGATATTGATAAAAAACCCCGTCAAAAACACTAATTTTTGCTCTCCGCAACTCCGCGATTGTAACCCCTGTAGTGAAAATGTGAGAAATAAGCATCGAAGATGCCATGTTTGGCGAATTTATTAAATGATTTACTCTTGCATTATAAATAAAGGAATAATACTTTTTTTCTGTTTCGAATATTTGCTAGGTTATTTTTTAATTAAAATATCGTCTGCGTGGGAAATCAGAACAGCAATTCAATATTTTTTATACGCAAAAGAAAAAGGATTTGTAAATTTCAGAGACTAAAGTGTATAACCTTATAATTTGGCGAAAAAAAATGGCTTATATGGCGATTTTGAGAAAGTGGATTCTTGTGGTTTGCACACTTTTAGGCTTGGCGCAATTTACTGAGAGCGTAAAGAAATAGTATTTTTAAAAACAAGTGTAGGTTTTACTAGAATTTAGCCTGAAATTTTAATTTTCTGTTCAGAAATAATGCAGTTATTAAGGCGATTTTAAATGATCTATTTTCAGAATTTTCATCAAGTTAAATAAATGGATTTAAATTAGGGAAGACGCGCCAAATTTCAGAAAATTAAATTTTTTCATTTGTATTGCTTATTCTATGCCCCTACTGATATGAGTTGGTGTTACGAGCGTATGAATAGATAATATTTTTAAATCCCGCCAAACGAGGTGTAATAAAATAGGAGTCTTCATAAATAGGAATGCTGTTTGAGATGAATGAGAATATTTTTTAAACCCAGTAAGACTAGCTGGTAATGCCTTTAAATTATTGCATTTATTGTCAAGTTTAATGTGTGATTCATTTTGGCTATTTGCCATCGACTGCTGACGTTAATTACGCCAAAATGGCAGTTCTAGCAAAGTCAACATAAATAAATCATTTCATATTCTATTTTTAACACTGCTACAGTTTCCGTAGCAACGGAATCCATTGTTGCCACTTAAGTTGTTCAATTTAATAATTAAGTGAAACCACTCATTTTTACAGCTCTTAAGAGCCAAAAAAGTGAAAACGCATTAAATATGAAACAAATAGAATTTTAACATATTTGCGCATTAAAAATAATGGAAGTTTTTCCCGGCAATTCTGCATATTTTTCATTTTATTTCCTTCCCGTGTGACGTCATTTTCACGTCACTATCTTCTGTTTTGCTGTCAGATTATCCAAAGAAGCACATTACACGCTAACGTATGTGCTGCTTCGGCGGACATAACGAAGCGCTTTTGCCGGGTGCGTATTTGCCTAACCCCTCTGTGTGTCTAAATTGAAGCAATGGAACTTTGTAGGCGTTTTTTTTTTAAACTAGCAAAAGGCAGATTAACGTCTTTAACGTGGAAGAAGCGATATGGAAAACTATTTAATTGGTAGCCGAAATGATAATCGATTATTCACATGCGCAAAGCATCAAAATTTCGAAAGTATGAAAAGTCAGGAATATGAAATGAAAATCCAAAATAAATCACCAAAGACCAGAGGCGTAGCCAAGAGGGGGGTTATGGGGGTCATAACCCCCCCCATGAGGAATTTTTTGCCATACAAAATGTATATTCTTCACTACATTATCACACACACGTATACATATATATGAGTTGTAGTAGTCGTAACCCCCCCCCATGAAAAATTTCTGGCTACGCCCCTGCCAGAGACTAGGATAAGCATCGTGTACGAGAATGATATTGCAATCATGTACATAATAAAGGCGCTTGCAAGGAATACAAATAGATAGAAATATAATACGAAATTAATTGCTCTTTCTTCTCATGGCGTTTGTGGAATCTTTCCGAATAACGGGATCCGATGTGCTTGGAATATTTCATATAAATTACTTAATGTTCTATTTATTTTTTCATATATATTCCAGTTACTACAGTTACAAGACCAAGAGCTCAAGAAACGATTTCAGATTTTGTTTAATATTGAATTTGACACTATGCAATTAATACATGCTAAAAATAAAATATGAAATTAGTTATTTATTTAGGGTGAATTGGCAGTGAGATCAACGTTAGTTTTATGTAACAAGTGTGCTACTGTATTAAGAGTTCAGTAAGGGTAATTAAACTTTTCCGCTTAAGTTACGTCACAATTTTTTTCATTTACGAAAGCGACAAGATCTTCACGGAAACAGGATGCATTTTTGGTTTCTGAACGTACAATGTGCATCGATTGTTTCGTGTAGATTTTTTTAAATTTGTGTGAAATTTAATAAAGTCATCTGCAACATAACTGTGCTAATTCATTGTCCACGCTTTACGAAATGCAAGATAAAATAAAATAGTATTCAACATCATGTAATGTTATTCATATGGTATATGAATGCTATAAATTAAACCTAAAAAAGAGAATTATATGATCTGGAAATAAGGCATTTTTCTACCGTAAAGTTCTTACTTTTCTGATCGCCAGTGACAATGACGCAGTTTTTGTGTCATCATGTTGCAATCGTCTCAAGTTTCCACTCATGGAGTCAGCTTTTCGTCAGAACTCCAGCAATTTTTCACTATTAGAGATTCCTATCACTGGGTTTAATTCGAATTATATGTGTGTAAGGAATATATTCGTCTCCTACCGTGCGGAGAACGGGTAAGCAGCTAGTACTATTAAAATCTGTGTGCGCCTGTCTGTCTGTGTGTAGCATCATCTCCTCCTAAACGGCTGGGAGTTGAGTTTCGAACGAGGTATCCACGAATTCGGAAAATTCCGAGGAAGGTCTTCCGCTGATTTAAATTTCGAAATTCAAATAAATTTTGGAGATATTGATAAAAACCCCATCAAAAACGCTGATTTTTAATCTCTTTAATTCCCTAATTGTAACCCCCTGTAGTCAAAAATTGAGAAATAAGCATCGAGGTTGCCATGTTTGGCTATTTTATTAAATTATTTAGACTCCTGCAGTAAAAATAAAAGAATAATGTTTTTTTTTTCTATTTAGATTATTTACAAAGATATTTTTTAATTAAAGTATTGTGTGCCTGTGAAATCAGAGCAGGAATTCAATGTTCTTTATGTTTAAAAGAATAAGGGATTGGGAGATTTCCGAGACTATATGTATATTTTTTAGTTTGTCGAAAAACATATGACTGATTTGGCGAATTTGAGAAAGTAGTAGGTTCTATAGCGATTTACACAGTTTTGGGCTAGGCGCAAATTACTGAGAGCGTAAGGAAATAGTATTTTTAATTACAAGTATAAGTTTTATTAGAACACGGCGCTATACTTCATACAGAAATAATGACGTTATTAAGGCGATTTTAAACGATCTATTTTCAGAATTTTAACCAAATTAAGTAAGCTGATTTAATATAGAGGAATTCCGCCAAATTTCAGAAAATTAAAATTCTCGCATCTTCTACATTGTAGTTACGGGGATTAAAACACGTTATAGTTAATAATTTGAATAACTGCTACTATAATCAATTAGATGTCTGGATTAAATTTTGGCGAGCGAACTATATAACTATTTCCCATTTTGATTGCTGTTAAATCAAACCTTCGAATGATTCCCTGAAAACAAAAAATCTCCCAAAATGGTGTATGTTGGCATTTGGCGATTGAAGTACTTACATGCAATAAATAATTGATTCTTATATGTTAAAGCAGCGCTACATTTCTTTTATTGCAAACTGTTAGAACGGCGTAATTAATATTGTCTAATGCATTTTCTGTTTTACGAATTGAAATCTATGTTGATTCCTACTTTAGTACATTTCTTAGCTAAGTAGGCGAAAAATATTTAAATGTAGTTCAAGTCTGTTCGTATTATTAATTCCATTCCACAATTGAGATGAGCCGATGTCACTAGCGTATGCATAGATATTTTTTTTAAAAATTCCGCCAAACAGGGTATTGCGAATTGCCTTTAGTGTCAAGTTTAATTTGTGATTTGATCTATTTGGCATCAACTTTGGCATCAATTGGTATGACACCAATATGGCAGTTTTAGCAAAGTAAACATAAATAACTCATTTCATGTTCCATTTTTACAGTTTCTGTAGCAACGGAATCCATTATTGCCACACTTAAGTTATTAGATTTAACAATTAAGTGAAACCACTCATTTCTACAGCTTTTAAGACTCGTAAAAGTGAAAACGCATCAAATGTGAAACAAATAGAACTGTAAGAGACTTGCACTTTAAAAATAATCGAAGTTTTCATGTAATTCTATATACCTTTAATTTTATTTCCTTCGCGTGTGGATGCCATTTTTATGTCAATTTTTGCTGCCTTGCTGGCAGATTATCCGGAGCAGTACACAAGCACTAATGTACATGCTCCTCGAGACATAAACAAGAGCGTATGTCCGGCGTGTATTTGTATAAGCCCCAGGCCGTACCCGGAGGGACAAGGGGTCCCCCCCCGAAATCTAAAATTTTGTTAACAAAACAATAATAATGAAGCGTTTTTGTGAAAAATTGGGCTTTTTTCATCTTTTGGTCTTTTTCATCTTTTATGAATTTATAAATTTAATTTCTGTACACCCCCCCCCCCCGAAATTTTTTCTGGGTTGGGCCCATGGTAACCCCACTGTGTTAATCAGAGTTTTCTGGTGTCACAGATTTTTTAGAACATTTTTTTTTCAATGGATATTCTCATCCTGAAGTATATTGATCCCTGATACATGAAAAGAAAAATGATCAATTATGCGCTAGCAGTGACGTAGCCAGAAATTTTTCATGGGGGTGTTACGACTACTGCAGCTCACATATATGTATGTATACGCGTGTGTGATAAGGGAGTGAAGAATATACATTTTGTATGGCAAAAAAACTCCTCATGGGGGGTTGTGACCCCCTATCCCCTCCTTGGCTACGCCACTGCACGCAAGCATAAGTTGTCGCGTCATGAAAAACTGTCGTAGATGGTAAACACCGAAGTTGTTTCGAGGGTTATACAAAATTAAAAATTTTGTAAAGTTTACTTTTGATACAGTTCGGATATTTGCCACCAAGGTGAGATGAAGTATTACTAAATACGGCAACCTAGAATTTTCTTTTGAATTTGACACTATGCAACTACAGAAGATTCCCTATAACACGGTAGATACGTTCCGTGTTATAGGAATCCGTGTTGTACGGGTCCTGCGCTATACTCCACCTGGAGTGCGGATTGCGCGGAATAATCGCGGCAAAACTTATTTGCACTCCGTAGAAATACAATGATGTTTGGTATTGCCATTCAAAAGTTATGTTAATTACAGGAGCTAAAGCGTCATAATATCAGAACATATGTCTCATTTTACCGTGCTGTACGAGTCTCTTTTAACGTGTTACACGAAAACGATCACAATTTTTTCGCCGTGTTCTACGAATTCGTGTTGTAGACCCGTGTTATGAAGGGGTCTACTGGAAATTGTTAAAAATAAAACATGAAATTAGTTATTTATTTAGTGCGAGTTTTATGTAACACGTGTGATACTGCATTAAGAGTTTAGTAAGGGTGATAAATTTTATCGCAGAAGTTACGTCACAAATGTTTTCATTTGAAATGGGACGATTTTCACGAAAACTGTGTGCAATTTTAGCTTATAACGTACGTGGTGCTTATATTATTTCATGTAGGTTTTGTTAATTTAGGTGAAATTCTATAAAGTCATCTGCAAAATAGCTGCGCTAATGCATTGTCCACGCTTTAGGAAATGCAAGATAAAATAAAATAGTTGTCAACATCATGTAATTTATTCATCTGGTATATATTAAATGCTATAATTAAGCTTAAAAAACAAAATTATATGAAGTAGAAATCAGGCATTTTTCGAAAGAGAGAAGTTTCATTTGCATACCGTGAAGATCTTCTTTTTTGATCGCCATTTTGACACTGACAAAGTTTTTGTGTCATCAGGTTGCAATCATCTCAGATTTGCACTCATGACGTCAACTTTTAGTCACGATTCAAGTATTTTTTTCACGTTTTGAGATTCCGTATTACTGGGTTTAATTCGAATTATATGTGTGAGGAAAATATTCGTTTCCCACCGTGCGGAGAACGGGCAAGCAGCTAGTCTATCTTCTATACTATTAAAATCTGTGCGCGTCTGTCTGTCTGTGTGTAGCATCATCTCCTCCTAAACGGCTGGGAGTTGAGTTTCGAACGAGATATCCGCGGATTCGGAAAATTTCGAGAAAGAACCTCCGCTAATTTAAATTTCGAAATTCGAATTAGTTTAGGAGATATTAATAAAAAACCCCATCAAAAACGCTAATTTTTGCTCTCCGCAATTCCGTGATTGTAACCCCTGTAGTCAAAAAAGTGAGAAATAAGCATCGAGGTTGCCATGTTTGGCTATTTTATTAAATTATTTAGACTCCTGCAGTAAAAATAAAAGAATAATGATTTTTTTCTGTTTGAATTATTTACAAAGTTATTTTTTAATTAAAATATTGCGTTCATGTTAAATCAGAGCTGGAATTCAATGTTTATGTCTAAAAGAATGAGGGATTGAGAGATTTCCGAGACTAATGTGTATATTTTTTTGTTTGGCCGAAAAAAAATGGCTCATTTGGCGATTTTGAGAAAGAAAAGGTGGATTCATATCTGCCGCGCCGCATCGCAACCATGCCGTACTGTTTCGCCGTTTTGGACCGTTGGCTGTCCGCGCGGCGAGCTTGCGGTGCCGCAAGTAAATACACCAATGCTCTTCTGTAATTGGCTGTAGCTGTAAAAGCTCTTCTGTAATTGGCTGTAGCTTTGCGGTCGCTGTGGAATATCTGTTCTCGCCAGATAATGCGCAAACCCTCGGCGCTCGCCGCGCGGGCGCCGTGTTGCTCCGCCACGTGACGTCATTGCGGCGTCTTAGCGGTGCGATACGGCCAGTATGAATCCGGCTTAATAGGTTCTACCGATTTGTACAGTTTTGGGCTTGGCGCAAATTACTGAGAGCGTAACGAAATAGTATTTTTAATAACAAGTATAAATTTTACGGCGCTATACTTCGATTTTTCATACAGAAATAATGCAGTTATTAAGGCGATTTTAAACGATCTATAGAATTTTCACCAAATTAAGTAAACTGATTTAAGTTAGAGGAATTCCGCCAAATTTCAGAAAATTGAATGGTGTATGTTGGTATTTGGCGATCGAAGTACTGTGTAAAAAAATAATTGATTCTTATTTGTTAAAGCAGCGCTACGGAAGTTTCTTTTACTAAAAGCTGTTAGAAAGGCGTAATTAATACTGTCTAATATATTTTTTGTTTTACAAATTGAAATGTATGTTGATTCCTACTTTAGTACATTTCTTAGCAAAGTTGGCGAAAAATATTGAAATGTAGTGCAACTCTGTACATATTATTAATTTCATTCCACAATTAAGATGAGCCGATGTCACTAGCGTATGCATACATATTTTTTTTTAAATTCCGCCAAACAGGGTATTGCGAATTGCCTTTAGTGTCAAGTTTAATTTGTGATTTGAGCTATTTGGCATCGACTGGTGGCGTTATTGACACCAATATGGCAGTTCTAGCAAAGTAAACATAAATAACTCATTTCATGTTCCATTTTTATAGTTTCCGTAGCAACGGAATCCATTGTTGCCACTTAAGTTATTAAATTTAACAATTAAGTGAAACCACTCATTTCTACAGCTTTTAAGACTCGTAAAAGTGAAAACGCATCAAATGTGAAACAAATAGAACTGTAAGAGGCATGCACTTTAAAAATAATCGAAGTTTTCATGTAATTCTATATACCTTTAATTTTATTTCCTTCGCGTGTGGGTGCCATTTTTATGTCAATTTTTGCTGCCTTGCTGGCAGATTATCCGGAGCAGTACACAAGCACTAATGTACATGCTCCTCCGGACATAAACAAGAGCGTATGTCCGGCGCGTATTTGTGTAACCCCCAGGCCGTACCCGGGGGGACCAGGGGTGTCCCCCCCGAAATCTAAAATTTTGTTAACAAAACAATAATAATGAAGCGTTTTTGTGAAAAATTGGGCCTTTTCATCTTTTATGAATTTATAAATTTAATTTCTGTACACCCCCCTCCCCCGAAATTTTTTTCTGGGTTGTGCCCATGGTAACCCCACTGTGTTAATCAGTTTTCTGGGGTCAGATTTTTTAGAACATTTTTTTTTTTCAATGGAGATTCTCATCCTGAGGTATATTGATCACTGATACATGAAAAGAAAAATGATGAATTATGCGCTAGCAGTGACGTAGCCAGAAATTTTTCATGGGGGTGTTACGACTACTGCAGCTCACATATATGTATGTATACGCGTGTGTGATAAGGGAGTGAAGAATATACATTTTGTATGGCAAAAAACTCCTCATGGAGGGTTGTGACCCCCTATCCCCTCCTTGGCTACGCCACTGCACGCAAGCATAAGTTGTCACGTCATGAAAAACCGTCGTAGATGGTAAACACCGAAGTTTTTTCGAGGGTTATACAGAATTAAACATTTTGTAAAGTTTACTTTTGATACAGTTCGGATATTTGCCACCAAGGTGAGATGAAATATTACTAAATACGGCAGCCTAGAATTTTCTTTTGAATTTGACACTATGCAACTACAGTAGATTCCCTATAACACGGTAGATACGTTCCGTGTTATAGGAATCCGTGTTGTACGGGTCCTGCGCTATACTCCACCTGGAGTGCGGATTGCGCGGAATAATCGCGGCAAAACTTATTTGCACTCCGTAGAAATACAATGATGTTTGGTATTGCCATTCAAAAGTTATGTTAATTACAGGAGCTAAAGCGTCATAATATCAGAACATATGTCTCATTTTACCGTGCTGTACGAGTCTCTTTTAACGTGTTACACGAAAACGATCACAATTTTTTCGCCGTGTTCTACGAATTCGTGTTGTAGACCCGTGTTATGAAGGGGTCTACTGGAAATTGTTAAAAATAAAACATGAAATTAGTTATTTATTTAGTGCGAGTTTTATGTAACACGTGTGATACTGCATTAAGAGTTTAGTAAGGGTGATAAATTTTATCGCAGAAGTTACGTCACAAATGTTTTCATTTGAAATGGGACGATTTTCACGAAAACTGTGTGCAATTTTAGCTTATAACGTACGTGGTGCTTATATTATTTCATGTAGGTTTTGTTAATTTAGGTGAAATTCTATAAAGTCATCTGCAAAATAGCTGCGCTAATGCATTGTCCACGCTTTAGGAAATGCAAGATAAAATAAAATAGTTGTCAACATCATGTAATTTATTCATCTGGTATATATTAAATGCTATAATTAAGCTTAAAAAACAAAATTATATGAAGTAGAAATCAGGCATTTTTCGAAAGAGAGAAGTTTCATTTGCATACCGTGAAGATCTTCTTTTTTGATCGCCATTTTGACACTGACAAAGTTTTTGTGTCATCAGGTTGCAATCATCTCAGATTTGCACTCATGACGTCAACTTTTAGTCACGATTCAAGTATTTTTTTCACGTTTTGAGATTCCGTATTACTGGGTTTAATTCGAATTATATGTGTGAGGAAAATATTCGTTTCCCACCGTGCGGAGAACGGGCAAGCAGCTAGTCTATCTTCTATACTATTAAAATCTGTGCGCGTCTGTCTGTCTGTGTGTAGCATCATCTCCTCCTAAACGGCTGGGAGTTGAGTTTCGAACGAGATATCCGCGGATTCGGAAAATTTCGAGAAAGAACCTCCGCTAATTTAAATTTCGAAATTCGAATTAGTTTAGGAGATATTAATAAAAAACCCCATCAAAAACGCTAATTTTTGCTCTCCGCAATTCCGTGATTGTAACCCCTGTAGTCAAAAAAGTGAGAAATAAGCATCGAGGTTGCCATGTTTGGCTATTTTATTAAATTATTTAGACTCCTGCAGTAAAAATAAAAGAATAATGATTTTTTTCTGTTTGAATTATTTACAAAGTTATTTTTTAATTAAAATATTGCGTTCATGTTGAATCAGAGCTGGAATTCAATGTTTATGTCTAAAAGAATGAGGGATTGAGAGATTTCCGAGACTAATGTGTATATTTTTTTGTTTGGCCGAAAAAAAATGGCTCATTTGGCGATTTTGAGAAAGAAAAGGTGGATTCATATCTGCCGCGCCGCATCGCAACCATGCCGTACTGTTTCGCCGTTTTGGACCGTTGGCTGTCCGCGCGGCGAGCTTGCGGTGCCGCAAGTAAATACACCAATGCTCTTCTGTAATTGGCTGTAGCTGTAAAAGCTCTTCTGTAATTGGCTGTAGCTTTGCGGTCGCTGTGGAATATCTGTTCTCGCCAGATAATGCGCAAACCCTCGGCGCTCGCCGCGCGGGCGCCGTGTTGCTCCGCCACGTGACGTCATTGCGGCGTCTTAGCGGTGCGATACGGCCAGTATGAATCCGGCTTAATAGGTTCTACCGATTTGTACAGTTTTGGGCTTGGCGCAAATTACTGAGAGCGTAACGAAATAGTATTTTTAATAACAAGTATAAATTTTACGGCGCTATACTTCGATTTTTCATACAGAAATAATGCAGTTATTAAGGCGATTTTAAACGATCTATAGAATTTTCACCAAATTAAGTAAACTGATTTAAGTTAGAGGAATTCCGCCAAATTTCAGAAAATTGAATGGTGTATGTTGGTATTTGGCGATCGAAGTACTGTGTAAAAAAATAATTGATTCTTATTTGTTAAAGCAGCGCTACGGAAGTTTCTTTTACTAAAAGCTGTTAGAAAGGCGTAATTAATACTGTCTAATATATTTTTTGTTTTACAAATTGAAATGTATGTTGATTCCTACTTTAGTACATTTCTTAGCAAAGTTGGCGAAAAATATTGAAATGTAGTGCAACTCTGTACATATTATTAATTTCATTCCACAATTAAGATGAGCCGATGTCACTAGCGTATGCATACATATTTTTTTTTAAATTCCGCCAAACAGGGTATTGCGAATTGCCTTTAGTGTCAAGTTTAATTTGTGATTTGAGCTATTTGGCATCGACTGGTGGCGTTATTGACACCAATATGGCAGTTCTAGCAAAGTAAACATAAATAACTCATTTCATGTTCCATTTTTATAGTTTCCGTAGCAACGGAATCCATTGTTGCCACTTAAGTTATTAAATTTAACAATTAAGTGAAACCACTCATTTCTACAGCTTTTAAGACTCGTAAAAGTGAAAACGCATCAAATGTGAAACAAATAGAACTGTAAGAGGCATGCACTTTAAAAATAATCGAAGTTTTCATGTAATTCTATATACCTTTAATTTTATTTCCTTCGCGTGTGGGTGCCATTTTTATGTCAATTTTTGCTGCCTTGCTGGCAGATTATCCGGAGCAGTACACAAGCACTAATGTACATGCTCCTCCGGACATAAACAAGAGCGTATGTCCGGCGCGTATTTGTGTAACCCCCAGGCCGTACCCGGGGGGACCAGGGGTGTCCCCCCCGAAATCTAAAATTTTGTTAACAAAACAATAATAATGAAGCGTTTTTGTGAAAAATTGGGCCTTTTCATCTTTTATGAATTTATAAATTTAATTTCTGTACACCCCCCTCCCCCGAAATTTTTTTCTGGGTTGTGCCCATGGTAACCCCACTGTGTTAATCAGTTTTCTGGGGTCAGATTTTTTAGAACATTTTTTTTTTTCAATGGAGATTCTCATCCTGAGGTATATTGATCACTGATACATGAAAAGAAAAATGATGAATTATGCGCTAGCAGTGACGTAGCCAGAAATTTTTCATGGGGGTGTTACGACTATGCAGCTCACATATATGTATGTATACGCGTGTGTGATAAGGGAGTGAAGAATATACATTTTGTATGGCAAAAAACTCCTCATGGAGGGTTGTGACCCCCTATCCCCTCCTTGGCTACGCCACTGCACGCAAGCATAAGTTGTCACGTCATGAAAAACCGTCGTAGATGGTAAACACCGAAGTTTTTTCGAGGGTTATACAGAATTAAACATTTTGTAAAGTTTACTTTTGATACAGTTCGGATATTTGCCACCAAGGTGAGATGAAATATTACTAAATACGGCAGCCTAGAATTTTCTTTTGAATTTGACACTATGCAACTACAGTAGATTCCCTATAACACGGTAGATACGTTCCGTGTTATAGGAATCCGTGTTGTACGGGTCCTGCGCTATACTCCACCTGGAGTGCGGATTGCGCGGAATAATCGCGGCAAAACTTATTTGCACTCCGTAGAAATACAATGATGTTTGGTATTGCCATTCAAAAGTTATGTTAATTACAGGAGCTAAAGCGTCATAATATCAGAACATATGTCTCATTTTACCGTGCTGTACGAGTCTCTTTTAACGTGTTACACGAAAACGATCACAATTTTTTCGCCGTGTTCTACGAATTCGTGTTGTAGACCCGTGTTATGAAGGGGTCTACTGGAAATTGTTAAAAATAAAACATGAAATTAGTTATTTATTTAGTGCGAGTTTTATGTAACACGTGTGATACTGCATTAAGAGTTTAGTAAGGGTGATAAATTTTATCGCAGAAGTTACGTCACAAATGTTTTCATTTGAAATGGGACGATTTTCACGAAAACTGTGTGCAATTTTAGCTTATAACGTACGTGGTGCTTATATTATTTCATGTAGGTTTTGTTAATTTAGGTGAAAATTCTATAAAGTCATCTGCAAAATAGCTGCGCTAATGCATTGTCCACGCTTTAGGAAATGCAAGATAAATAAAATAGTTGTCAACATCATGTAATTTATTCATCTGGTATATATTAAATGCTATAATTAAGCTTAAAAAACAAAATTATATGAAGTAGAAATCAGGCATTTTTCGAAAGAGAGAAGTTTCGTCTGCATACCGTGAAGTTCTTCTTTTTTGATCGCCATTTTGACACTGACAAAGTTTTTGTGTCATCAGTTGCAATCGTCTCAGATTTGCACTCATGACGTCAACTTTTAGTCACGATTCAAGTATTTTTTCACGTTTTGAGATTCCGTATTACTGGGTTTAATTCGAATTATATGTGTGAGGAAAATATTCGTTTCCCACCGTGCGGAGAACGGGTACGCAGCTAGTCTATACTATTAAAATCTGTGCGCGTCTGTCTGTGTGTCTGTGTGTGTGTAGCATCATCTGCTCCTAAACGGCTGGGAGTTGAGTTTCGAATGAGGTATCCACGAATTCGGAAAATTTCGAGAAAGAACCTCCGCTAATTTAAATTTCGAAATTCGAATTAGTTTAGGAGATATTGATAAAAAACCCGATCAAAAACGCTAATTTTATCTCTCCGCAATTCCGTGATTGTAACCCCTGTAGTAAAAAAAGTGAGAAATAAGCATCGAGGTTGCCATGTTTGGCTATTTTATTAAATTATTTAGACTCCTGCAGTAAAAATAAAAGAATAATGATTTTTTTTCTGTTTAGATTATTTACAAAGTTATTTTTTAATTAAAATATTGCGTTCATGTTAAATCAGAGCATGAATTCAATGTTTTTTATAAAAGAATAAGGGATTGAGAGATTTCCGAGACTAATATGTATATTTTTTAGTTTGGCCGAAAAAAAAGGGCTCATTTGGCGATTTTGAGAAAGTAGTAGGTTCTACCGATTTGTACAGTTTTGGGCTTGGCGCAAATTACTGAGAGCATAACGAAATAGTATTTTTAATAACAAGTATAAGTTTTGCGGCGCTATACTTTGATTTTCCATATAGAAATAATGTAGTTATTAAGGCGATTTTAAACGATCTATAGAATTTTCACGAAATTAAGTAAACTGATTTAAGTTAGAGGAATTCCGCCAAATTTTAGAAAATTGAAATTCTCTCTTTTGTACATGGCAGTTAACGGTGATTAAAACCCGTTATAGTTAATAATAATTTAAATAACTGCTACTTATCAATAATATGCCTGCATTAAATTTTGGCGATGGAACCATATAAATGATAGATAACTATTTCACATTTTGATTGCTGTTAAATCAATGCTTCGAATGATTCCCTGAAAACAAGAAAATCTTGCAAAATGGTGTATGTTGGCATTTGGCGATCGAAGTACTGTGTTATAAATAATTGATTCTTATTTGTTAAAGCAGCGCTACGGAAGTTTCATTTACTAAAAGCTGTTAGAAAAGCGTAATTAATACTGTCTAATATATTTTTTGTTTTACGAATTGGAATGTATGTTTATTCCTACTTTAGTACATTTCTTAGCAAAGTTGGCGAAAAATATTCAAATGTAGTGCAGCTCTGTACTTATTTATAATTCCATTCCACAATTGAGATGAGCCGATGTCACTAGCGTATGCATAGATATTTTTTTTTAATTCCGCCAAACAAAGTATTGCGTATTCACTTTAGTGTCATGTTTAATTTGTGGCTTGAGCTATTGGCCATCGACTGGCGGCGTTAATTTTGCCAGAATGGCAGTTCTAGCAAAGTATACATGAATAACTCATTTCATGTTCTATTTTTAACATTGCTATAATTTCCGTAGCAACGGAATCCATTGTTGCCACTTAAGTTGTTAAATTTGACAATTAAGTGAAACCACTCATTTCTACAGCTTTTCAGACTCGAAAAAGTGAAAGCGCATCAAACGTGAAATAAATAGAACTAACTGTAACAGACTTGCACTTTAAAAATAATCGAAGTTTTCATGCAATTCTACATGTCTTTAATTTTATTTCCTTCGCGTGTGGATGTCATTTTTTACGTCATTTTTGCTGTTTTGCTGGCAGATTATCCGGAGCAGCACATAACCTCTAATGTATTTGCTGCTCCGGACATAAGCAAGAGTGTATGTCCGGCGCGTATTTGTGTAACCCCACTGTGTTAATCAGATTTTTCTGGTGTCAGATTTTTTAGACCATTTTTTCCCGCGGAAATTCCGATCCTGAAGTATATTGATCATTGATAAATGAAAAAAAAAGATCAATTATATGCAAGCAGGAGAAACCAAAAATTTTTCATGGGAATGTTACGGGAGTGAAGAATATACATTTTGTATGGCAAAAAACTCCACATGGGGGGTTGTGACCCCCTATCTCCTCCTTGGCTTCGCCACTTTACGCAAGCATCAGTTGTCACGTCATGAAAAACCGTCGTAGATGGCAAACTCCGAAGTTGTTCTGAGGGTTATACAAAATTAAAAATTTTGCTTTTAGTAAATTTTACTTTTGATACAGTTCGAATATTTGGTTTTAATACATTTCGGCCACCAAGGTAAGATGAAATATTACTAAATACGGAAACCCAGAATTTTCTTAACTATTGAATTTGACACTATGCAACTACAGTAGATTCCCTATATACGGTAGATACGTTCCGTGTTATAGGAATCCGTGTTGTACGGGTCCTGCGCTATACTCCACCTGGACTGCGGACTGCGCGGTATAATCGCGGCAAAACTTATTTGCGCTCCGTAAAAATGCAATGATGGTTGGTGTTGCCATTCAAGAGGAATGTTAATTGCAGGAGCTAAGGCGTCATAATATCAGAACATATGTCTCATTTCATCGTGCTGTACGAGTCTCTTTTAACGTGTTACACGAAAACGATCGTAATGTTTTCGTCGTGTTCTAAGAATTCGTGTTGTAGACCCATGTTATAAAGGGGTCAACTGTAATTTGTAAAAAATGAAAAATGAAATTAGTTATTTATTTAGTGCGAATTGACAGTGAGATAAACGTCACTTTTATGTAACAAGTGTGATACTGCATTAAGAGTTCAATAAGGGTAATAAGCTTTTTCTCAGAAGTTACATCACGAACGTTTTCATATTTACAAAAGCGACATGATTTTCACCGGAGCAGGGTACATTTTTGGCTTTTAAACGTAAATGATGCATCCATTGTTTAATGTAGGTTTTTTAATTTAGGTAAAATTTAATAAAGTCGCGTGTAACATAACTGCGCTAATGCATTGTCCACGCTTTGAAAAATGCAAGATAAAATTGTTGTCAACATCATGTAATGTTATTTATGTGGTATATACTATATATACTAAACCTCAATGTGGTATATACTAAATCTCACAAGACGAATTATTTGATGTAGAAATCAGGCATTTTTCGAAAGAGAAAAGTTTTGTCTGCATACCATAAAGTTCTTTCTTTTTTGATCGCCAGTCACATTGACGTAGTTTTTGTGTCATGTTGCAATCGTCTAAAATTTGCACTCATGACGTCAACTTTTAGTCACGATTCAAGTATTTTTTCACGTTTTGAGATTCCTCATTACTGGGTTTAATTCGAATTATGTATGTGTAAGGAAAATATGCGTTTCCCACCGTGCGGAGAACGGGTACGCAGCTAGTTTATTTTAAAATTTGAATTAAATTAACATAGTGTAATAAAGAAATATTTTTAAATTAAATTCAGCTAATAAATTAGTTTACCAGAAATTATTCGCGAATAATGACTTATCGTGCGTTACTGTTGACGTTCAGGATGAATTTTCGCCAAAAGTAAGCCCAAAACGTTTTGTTGTTGTTGTTTTTCATTATGTAACTCCGTTGATTTTTTATTTTAACTACTTATTCGTGTTTTATAAGCGCCACGTACTTCTGGCGGAACAAGTCAAGGACAATACGTCGTTACACGCTCCAGTGAACACAGATTCACTGAATATGTAAGTATATATAACTAGCAAGAGCAGGCAGGCCACCGTATAACCGAGGTCAGTGTATTTGTTGGACATGCTTGCTGCAGACCTTTATCCAACACGGGATGTGCTCTCGTGTCTAGTCAAAATGCTAGTGTTTTATTTTCCTAGATATTTTTTTTGTTTGTTTTTATGTAGAATGCATTAGAGATGCAGGAACAACTACACAACGGGCTAGCAAAGCCAAAAAAATTCCAAATATTAATTTGTATAAAATCATTTAAAAACTTTGTAAAATAACACACATTATTTTACGAAGTTTTTAATTAATTTTACCTTTTAACACAAGTGGGTTTTTTCCTTGTGTTCTTATTTTATTAATTTGGATGTTTGAGAATTTGTATACTAGGAATAGAAGTTATGAATATTTAAGCATTGCTTATGCTTTTAGTCCCATATACTTTTCTGTAAGATTTTTGTTACTGTTGTTAATTTGAGAGCCTTTTATACATGGACAAAATGATATGCAAGAGATGTTGCTTGAAAAGCAAATTGGGTCGCAAAAACTAACCACGCCCATATACATGCACACAGGGTGATTCAAAATATATCGTTCAAATTTCGAGGGGAGATACGGAAAACGTCAGAAAACCGATTTCCCACCGGAAAGTCCAGGGGTGCTACGGCTGAGCCAATTGCGCCAAATGGAATCTCTTGATACATCCTGAATTGCCCATGACTATGGAAGCAAATTTTAAGACTTATTCGCGTCAAAAGAAAAAAGTTGGAAAACTGGGGTCCATGGCGCCTTTCTGCATGAACCATTGCTTAACCAGTTGATTGGTTGGTATTGAGACCCTTAGCCAGGGGGCTGTCGTCTCGATTGTTCCGGAGTCCATTGATTAAATTCCAAAAGCATTGTCGTAGCAGGGCGCTTTGGGTTAAGATAATTGTAACATTCCATGAACTGAGGTATATACATTAAAATTCTACTCGTGTATCAACTGTAATTTCCAAAATTACATTTATGAATGCAAAGGTTCTGTGATTTCTAGCTTAGATTTTTATTGAGTTTCTTCAATATGTAAATATACAATGTATAATAAATATTATCTATATATATAAAACAAACTGTAAAATGTCCGTTAATTAGTTAGTTTGTCTGCACCTCCGTTAGTTTGTCTGCACATAGCTCCGAAACGGGTGATGGTAGACCTACCAAATTTTGTATAAAAATTCTCCAGGACGGGTCCCGACATACCTCGAAGCGATTTTTTCGAAATTCGAATTATTTTAGGAGATATCAATAAAAACGTGTCGCAAAAGGCTCATTTTTTCGCTTCGCCATTTCGCAATTGTAACCCCGCAGTGGAAAAAGAGAGAATATAGCATATCTAGGTTGCCATGTTTGGCAAGTTTATTAAATAATTCAGACTCTTGAAGTAAAAATAAAAGAATAACGATTTTTTTTGTTTAGATTATTTGTAAGGTTGTTTTTTAATTAAAATATCGTGTGCAGTAGGTGAAATCAGAGCAGGAATGAAATGTTTTATACTCAAAAGAAAAATAGGATTTGGAAATTTTCTGAGACTAAAATGTGCAACTTTTTAATTTGGCGAAAAATAAAATGGTTGATGTGAGATTTTGAGGAGATGATTCTAACTCTTGGCGCAATTTATCGTAATTTTATCGTCTGCTACGTGGGTTATGAATACACCTGAGAATAAGTTTTGGAAATTTTCATTCAGTTGGAATTGTGCATTTTCCCCCATCTATTTCTAATATATTACATCCAGAAAAAGGATGTTGGAAACATCAATTTTAATTTTGTTTAATCACATTCATGAAGAATGATATACTTTCCAACTTAATGAAATAAGGAACGAAAATAAGGAAGACCCATGGATTATAATACGCTTCTAATATATAGCACTTTAGTGCGTATTTAAAATCTGAAAGTGTTTCGGATTTTCTTACTTTTTTTTTCCCTTTCCGTTTTTTGATAAAGGCCAATATATACAGAAATAATTTGTACCTTTAGGTTTTTATCATGTAACCATCTTATTTTTGTAACCAGGGACGGCCCGACACAGTAAGCATCGCATCTGGGGACCGGCTTCGAAACTCAAAAACTAAGAGCATAAAAGGGGGCGTCTATTTTATATTAGCAGGGGATGACACTTACCAAAGGGCAGCTCCTGTTTGTAATCATCTTAATTTTAAATTCCATTCATAATATGAGAGATTTCAGTGCCAAGGAAGCCGGTGAGGAACAGGATTCTCTCCGAACAAAATTTATTAAGATGGCGAACCAACTGGTCGCCGAAGGCGGCTAATATATAATAAAATATTATCCCCGAAGTACTTTTCAAACTATGTGTCGCTGTATATATTTATACTGACATACATTCAGTATAAAGAGACGGTCACATAGCTGAATGCCCAGTTCTTCGCACGGGAATGAATGGATTCTTTTTTTATATTTGTTGTAATTACTATTGATCATAATGAATAGATATAGCAAAATTGATATCGCATAAATAATTTTTGCGTTCAATAATTATGCATAAAGAATTTCATGGCGATCGTTTAAACGGTCAAGAAGATGATTTTGCGCAGCGCCATCAACTGTCGAAGATTTTGCAAAATGGATAGCATCAAAATATTTTCATGTTCAAATATCTATGTGTACGAATTTTCATAGCAAACAGCTTAACGCTCAAGATAAGCTGCAGCGCTATCTAGTGGCGAATTAAAATTATAATACGCTACAGCGCCATAAAAGGGCGAGTTAAGCGAAAGGGATAACGCGAAAATATTCTCCGTGTTCAAATGTGTATGTATACCAATTTTCAAGAGGGTTGAACGGAATATAATTCGACGTTCTGCAGCGTCATCTAGCGGCAAGTTGTAACAAAAGGGATAATGTAAAAATATTCTACGTCTTCAAATATCCGTGTGTACCAATTTTCATCAAAATCAGTCGAACGGTACTTCCATAGCGAGCGGTCGAACGGAATTGAATTCGACGTACTGCAGCGCCGTCTAGCGGCAAGTCAGGGCAAAATGGATAGTGTAAAAATATTCCCCGTGTTCAAATATCCATACGTGCCAATTTTCATAAAAATCGGTTGAATGGTATTTTCATAGCACGCGGTCGAACGGAATAGAAATCGACGTTCTGCAGCGCCATCTAGCATCAAGTTACATAAAAATGGATAAAGTAAAAATATTCTCCGTGTTCAAATATCGGTGTGTACCAATTTTCATCAAAATTGATTGAACGGTACTTGCATAGCAAGCGGTTGAACGGAATGGAATTCGACGTTCTGCAGCGACACTTAGCGGCAAGCTAGAGGAAAATGGATAGCATAAAAACCTTCTCCGTGTTCAGATATCCATAAATAGCAATTTTTATCAAAATTGGTTGAATGGTATTTTCATAGCAAACGGTCCAACGGAATAGAATTCGACGGTCTGCAACGCCACCTAGCGGCAATTTATATCAAAATGGATTGCGTAAAAATATTTTCTGTGTTCAAATATTCATACTTACCAATTTTCGTCAAGATAGGTCAAACGGTATTTTCATAGTAGGCGGTCGAATAGAATTCGACGTTCTACAGCGGCACCTAGCGGCGAGCTAAAGTAAAATGGATATCATAAAACCCTTCTCCGTGACAAAAGACTTATGCGCAAGGGCGCTGACAGCATAGGGCAAGGGGGGCAATGCCCCCCCTGGATTTTTGTACGCAGTGTTTTTTCTTGCTTTTTTGCTCTTTCCAACATGGTAACCATACGTTGAAGTAGTCTTTGCCCCTGTTGAGTAGTCTTTGCCCCCCCCCTGGAGTAGTCTTTGCCCCCCCCCTGGGAAATATTCTGCCGGCACCCATGCTTATGTGTACCAAATTTCATGGTGACCGGTCCAACGGCTTTGGAGTTTTTCAACGTCATACACACATACATACCCACAAACATTCATTTTTATATATATAGATCAGGGGTTCCCAAACTTTTTTCGCCGCGGCACTCCTGTCAGGCTAAAAACATTTCGCAGTATCCTTCTCAGGCTGAAAACTTTCATGCTAGGCTGCCTTTAAAGCAATTAGGTTAGAATGAAACAGTTTGGATGCATTTTTTATTACTTCTTTTATGTTGTTTATAGGGCTAACTATCAAGAAAGTTCTCTCTTGGGAAAGGGATATAGAATTTTGACACTCCTCTCCCATTTCAGAGAGTTCCTATAAAAGAGAGGCTACTGGACACTGAACTCTCTCGAACTTGACTGATTTTTTTTTTTTTTTTTCACCCACTTGGTCACTGGCTTGGCTACATTTTGTGAGATACCGGTTCAGAGGAAATTATTTGATTATACTTCACCAAAACACTATTCTTGATTATCTCCACGGCACCCCTGGCATATACTCGCGGCACCCTGGGGTGCCTCGGCACACAGTTTGGGAACCTCTGATATAGATAACACATCGAAATTGCTAGTACCAGAACACTCTAGAATATTCAAATAATTTGTTCTTTTTCAATTGTCAAAATAATTTGAATTTGTTTCAGGTAAAATGGTTCGCAGACGATAATTGCTTGAGATTCAGTTTTTCTGCTGATATGGCAACGGACGATAAACATTAAATTTTAATATTTTATTGGGTTGAAATTCAGAAGTTCTCATGAGTTAGAAAAGAACAGATATATATTTTTTTCACATTTTCGTCACCCACTTCCACCCACCGTGACCAAACTCCCTTACTTTCACCGTGAGACCAAGGGGTATTTACCACCCCAACGGGAAGTGAATTCGAGTAGGTGGTGATAGAGAAAACCCTGTCTTTACAAACGAACATTAGCATTTTATATATTTATTAAGATTAAGATAAGATTAAGATTTATGGAATATACTCAATACCTATTTATAGAATAAACTCAATTTTCTTTCCTATTTCTACATGTTACCCAATGCACGTGCCCCTGCGATAATCAGGGCCTCTTCACCCTAAGTATGCGTCTCTGTAGGATGTTTTCGTTATTCATTTCAATTGACTATAACAGATATAGCTGCTAAAACTCAAGAAATAATAGATAAATATAAATCAGTGTACGAATTATACCAACGGGTATTTATATTTATTGATCAGTTTCCACTTCTTTAGGCGCTTTATGGCAGGTATGGCAACCTTAAAAAGTTGCGGGCCAAACTTCAGGATGTTAACGAAGTCGCGGGCCATATAATTGGGATTTATATGGAATGTTGAATGCTTTATATGGGGTTTATACGGGGTTTATATATGTTCCGCGGGCCAGATCAAAAGCAGTGGTGGGCCACATCTGGCCGGCGGTCGCCCATATCTGGTTTATGGTCTCGCCTTTTTTGACACGCATACACACACAGAGAGAGGGGGGGGGACTGTCCGCATGTATTCTAACAAAAGATGTTATACTTCTGCTCAGCTAGTCAGTGGGCTATTCGGTATGTAACGTTACAATGATTTTCATTCTATGCCCATATTGTTGCAGGAGAAACAGGACAGGTCTATTATAACTGATAACTAGTGCGTGACTTCTGCTGGAAAGATTCCTCAATTACATTACATCACGCTAACTTAAAACGGACGGAGTAGGTTCCGGATGATCATACAAATTGGAAAGCTACCATTGTACAGAAAACTGACTTGGGCAAGACGGCACCTGCGATTAGTAGTGTATCTTATTTAGTAGGTCTTCCTGGTTAAGAGAATGTGTGTGTGTGTGTGTGTTTAAGCACTAGAGGGCTATTTCGTTCTCTCCGGTATTTTCTGCAACGGAATTGGTGACACATTTTTGTTTACATATATTTCAAGACATCTCATCGTACTCATGTTTGTGCGTTCATATAAATGCACTTACAATGCATTTTGACCGATCTCAGGTTCATTTTGGCCTGTTTTTCCCTGGTGTCTTGTACGGAACGTACTTATGTATGAAAATCGCATATCTCAAAAACTATTAGTCGTAGAATATTGAAATTTTATATTTAGGATTGTTGTAACATCTAGTTGTGCATCTAGTTTGTGCATCATATTTGGTTCCAATCGACTGGATAGTTTATTTACGGGGCCACCCAAGAGCTTTACGCTCTGTGGGCAGAAATCCATTAAAGCGTATTTTAGAGGTAGTAAGTTATATCAAATGAATCAAAAGTGATATATGTAGTTAAGGATTACAAATTGAATATCTCCGTCGGAAATAGTGTCTTCATCACTTTTAGTTCTTCTACAAGGACACTCATAGGCGTAATCTGGGGGGGCGAGGGGGGGCAATTGCCCCCTAGTCTAAAAAGTCAGGGGGCAAAGTTATGATTTTGAACCCAAATCATGCATTTATAACCCAAATATACTATCAGATAAAAAAAAAAAAATTCCCCTGCAAAATTCAACAAAAGAATAGAATCACAGAAGCTTTTCAACCCAACAGGAACGATGGCAGATTCTACCAAATGGCCAAGCTAGATAATTTCTCAGGAAAGCAAAAATCAAGGGGCAGCGATTTTAAACTTGTCTGAAATCAATTGTTCAGCGTTAGAAAAAAAGACCTGTTGCTGTAAATAGTGAGCAAAAAGAGGTCATTTTCACAGGCAATGCCGCAATTAGAGTTTATGTCATCCGGGGCGAACCATAATTAGTGTCGTGTGCATAGGCGCCCATAGTAATTTTCATAGGGGGGGGGGCAAACTTAAAAAAAGTTTCTAGAGGGGGGCAAATTTCAAACTTTTAACAAATTTAGTTCTGTTTTTGCCATTTGTTAACATAATGAGACATTAACTTAAAACTTTAGGGTGTGGCAAGTTCCCTACCTTGCCCCCCCCTTATGGGTGCCCATGGTCGTGTGCCCCTGGCATGGAGCCGCGCCCCATCCCAAGAAGCTATAACTGATTTTGGTGTTCTATTTAGAATGTCTCCCGGTGCTTGTCCCGTGCCCGCTTGCCCCCCTTTATTTGCCGCCCTGTCACAGGTTGGGGCCAGTTTCTCATTTATATTTTAATGAACCTAATTTTGGTGTTTGAAGGTCAGTAGCAGAGAGACAACACACTTTTATGATCGGGCACAACTTACTTGACTTGACAGACGACTAATTGCGAATTCAAATGCGACGCAGTTTAAGAGAATAAGAAACGGTCTGCGATTTTATGATTTATATCTGCTGCCAGGGGCACCTAGGGACACGTGCCCCAGACTTGGTAGGGGGCCCCAAAATAAGTTATGGTTCCATGGGAGGGGGCCGTTCTAGTTGGTTCGTCGTGAGAGATAAACTCTAGTTGCAGTACTATCTAAGTCAGTATTTCGATACCTTTAACCCTTTTAGAATTTCATGCATTAGAAAAATATAGCAACAAATAACCTCATTACTTCCTACTAACAGCGTTGCTCTCAGCAATAGGGAGAAGCAACGTTCGACACAGAAGGGGAACCTTCACTGCTATTGTTTATAACGATCTGCTGATGTGCATACATGGGCGCCCATAGTAATTTTCCAAGGGGGGGGGAATTAAAAAAAAAAATTTCTAGAGGGGGGCAAATTTCAAAATATTTAACAAATTTAGTTCTGTTTTTGCCATTGCTAACATCGTGAGACATAAACCTAAAACTTTAGGGCGGGGGGCAAGTTCCATATCTTGCCCCCCCTTATCGGCGCCCATGTGTGCATATAATTCTATTTTCTAGCATTTCAAAAAAATCGTTTATAAGTCTAGCTAAGATAATATCTCAGAATATTAGTTTTCTTTAGAGTACATGTACATTCACCTAATTTATATACATTCACCTAATTTATATACCTCTCCCCTTTTTTTTTTCGTGAATACGTCTTCAACTCAATAACGTACATAATTTATCAGGGGTCAATCCAGGAATATTTTCCAGGGCCCATTTTTGTAGAAACTGCCTATTTTTGTGAATTTCAGAACTTTTTGTTAATTTTCAAACCAAATTTTAATAAAAGTCACTTTTTTTGTTAATTGATGAAACACATTAAAATGTAGGGTAAAATGCCAATGAAGGGCAGTTTTAATCGACTGTATTTTTGTGAAGGGTTTCCGTTAAAATCGATTGTAATTTTGTTATAGGGCCACAAAACGAACCCAATGTTTGTTTGTATCGACGCCTGTTCCCCGCTTATGCCAAACTTTTGATTAATGAAGTCACGCTAAAAGTCGTTCCACCTCTTCAAATTATTAAATATCTTTTTCCACATTATTTTTCTAAAAATATTTACAATATCAACCTCCCCCCCTCCCAAAAATAAATAAATAAAAAATAAAATAAAATATAAATAAATAAAAATAGCGTACTGGACTCTCTTAAAAATTTAAAATTTTCTGTCCAAGTCAAGGAAAAACATGAACATTGAGCTTAGAATGCTGTAAATTTAGCAGGTCGCTAACATTAAAGAAAGTACCGCGGGAACAGAGGTTACAGAAAATAGAAAATGTGCAGTGCAATGAGTTTCATTGTAATGTATTTCAAACCCCGCAAGAAAAGCGGCTTTTTAACAAGGCATAAAATGATCGTTTTTCTGGACCTACAAACAAACCATAAGAACATGTCATCACTAAATGACCATTAAGATTCTGTGAAAAATTGGAGTGATTTAAATGTCGAACGCGGCCCTTTTATCTCCCGTTAACGCAAAAATCAGTCACATCTGTGTTCACTTAAATAGAATAGGACCAGTTATTCCCGCAAGCATATTGACTCGATGTTAGGACACAGGAGATGTACAAGAGGGTTGAATGAGCTGCAAAGAATGGATTACAAAGAGCTAATCTAAATAAATGATGCCTGTGTGTCAAGTTTGGTTAAGTTAAATGAATTTTACCAGCCGAATATCTGTATCCTGCAGTGAAATATTAACTTGCTTTGTGCATGAGTACAGGTAAGTAGTTTTCGTAATTTTCTGGTCAAATCGGTAAATTTTAAAGAAAGATAAACTATTAGTCTGGAGAAAAGACTCCAATGTACTGATGAACATCATCTGGGTTTGTTTCTCAGGAATTCCTTAAATAGAAGACGTCCATTATAGTTGCGCTTTGAGGGGGAAAATGTAGTTTTGTTTAAATTAAAAATGATGCCTCTCCTTACTCATTGGAAAGAGCGTTTGCAAATCAAAGTCGGCCGCTTCAGTTTTTGACCGTCAAATGTTTCTTGACAGTCAAGCCCTGCTCATGTCCAGTGGCTGTGGAGTTTATTTTTTTTATAGTGAACACATATTGCAATTTCCAATCCTTCCAATGAACTTTGTTAAGCAAAATTATTTGACTCTTGACGTAAAATTTGCGTCATGAGTACTAACCTGGCATCATTGCAGTATAATGACTCAAAAACTACGTCAGTGTCATTCACTATCAAAAAAGTGAAAAGCTTAATGGTTTGCAGAGAACTCCTGGCTTTCAAAATGTCTTATTTCTACATCATACTGTTTTTTAGGTTCAAGCTGTAGCATTAAATACCTAAGACACTACATAAAATGGACAACCGTTTATTTGTTTCCGAACATGTACTATGTAAGGAAATATTGTAATTATGAAAAAATTCGACTTCGAGATTTTGGCGTATTTACACGTTTTGAGGTATTCTGATTTATGGTATTTTCAAGAGATGTTTTTAAAATAGCTGTGTACCCGCTCTTCATACGGGAAGAAGCGAATATTTTATTATAATCATATCTGCATGTGACGGAACAGAATTTTATTTTTAAAAAAGTTCAAGAAATCGCCTCTGTTGAAATTACGGCGGGATATATTAACGTAAGTTAGAATTACTTTTCGTTTAGTTGGTTGTACGACAACCGTTGAAAAAGGTTAAACACTTTTAATTTCATGAAATATTTATTAACGTGGTATATTGTGATTTATTCATATTATCCTTACAAATCTAATAATACTACCTATTACGTACATGATACTATCTATCTTTGCTTCTCCCTCTTCAAAACTCGCTTAAAAGAAGCAGCTTAGATTATTTGGCACCGATGGGATCTTTTGATTCTATGGCGATTCTTTGCAATTTACGCATTAACATAAATAATAATCATTTCACATAATCGTTGCCATTAAGGAAACTCTCCATATATATTTAATTTATGCAGAGTTTTATAAGATTGGCGTATTTAGCACCCAAAAAACTTTCATCTCACCGTGGGGAGAAACTATCCAAGGGGTGCCATTTTAAAAATCCATGTATCCAATATAGCGATATCTTATATATCCTCCATGGTCCTGTCTCCTGAAAAACATCAAACTGTGTAATCTCGAGGAACTATTTATTCCCGTTTTAATTGTGACAGGGCGTTAGAATTGCAGAGCTTAAGCATTTTTTTTAAATTTATGATGCCACTGTTTAACTGCCGTAAAGGATACCCCGGTTGGCCGAGGGAGTTAATTTCGATATTATGCATAGTAGTTTTCAAACGGTATCATTAAATTTTTGCTTTATGTAGGACCACTATGGAGGAACGTAATTCAACGTTAAAATAAAGCTATACTCGCAGCATGCATGATATGTTAGGCAACGCCCGCCCCACAATTAAATGCCAAAAATAAAAAAAAGTAAATAGAAAATTTTAATATATCGCGCTTTAAAACGAACTTTGTAATTTTTAAAATGAACATTTTCAGCTGTGTTAAGACATTTCAATTTTTAAATAAGCATCGGATTAAAATACCACTTCTAATAATAATAATCGTGAATTTCTTAGATTATTTCTACCGTAAATTTTAATCAAAATATCGTCTCCCTGTGTTGAAAAAAGAGCTGGAATAAATGAGAAAATTGTGGCGTAATTTTTACGTATCTTAAAGCAACTGACGTCATCGATCCTCACTTGCGAATTGAAAATACGGACGGCGCCCTATTAAAAATTTCTATGGATAGGTTGAAAAACCTTTTTCTAATCCTTTTTGTGGCAACAACCCAACATAAACGTGCCATGATTGCAATGCAATGGCGTAAGCTGTCCGCGTTGATGCTATTAAATTCTAAATATTAGGGACTGCACTGCAAAAATAGATCACGCACATAAAAAATGATTTCCTCCTAAGCGGAAAATTTCGCCAATAGCTACCGATTGCCGAGATTTCCCCGTACAGTTGTGGAGATAACCATGCGAGAGCCCGAAGATCTGGGGCCAGAAGACAGCGCCAAATAAACCGCTTGGAAGCCAAGTTAATTCCGCGTCAATATGGCTTTTGTGGTCAATGCCAAATATGTCAACCCGGTGAACGGAGAAAAGACGCCAAATTCAGGGCAAGCCAGCTCATGCATGGCTTAGATAGGGGGAAAATCGTATAACTATCGGATTTTTAAATGCTTTTTTTAGTGGATAGTAATAAAATAGAGTAAAATGCGTGCATTTTTTTTTTAATGAAGGTAAATTATTGAAAGAACTGTCTGACATAATAGGAAGATACTTTGGTTTAGACGGTGGTTAGTCGGTGGGGCCAGGCCCCTCTGGCCCTTAATGACGAGCCGCCACTGTATATATATATATATATATATATAAACATTATATATATATATGTGTGTGTACGGGCACGCATATATGGACTTTCATTTAGAATGACATTTGCCCCCCCAGTTTCGAAGCCCAAGTTACGCCCTTGAGGACACTCAATAAAATTCCAACCTGTTACGGTCAATGGCAGTTTTAGAGACATTCATCCATTTTAAACATATCATCCTACCGTTTTGTAAGATAATAATGGTCCAACGACGATCACTTTCCTCCCTCAAAAATTGTGCCCAAACTTGACAGATTTTGTCGTGCGTATGTATGTATGTATGTATGCATGTAACTCGCATATCTCAAAAACTATTAGTCGTAGATTGTTGAAATTTTGTATATAACATTGTTGTAACATCTAGGTGTGAACTTCGATTTTTGGTTCCAATCTACTGGGGATTTCATTGCAGGACCATCCAAAAGAATTTCAATACATTAGTGTGTATGAACATCTTCAATATACACTGCTCAAAACAATTAAAGGATATTGCGGTTATAGGTGGATCTTGTGGCTGGGAAATTTTTTAGCTGATTGATACATGGTCGACAGACGTAATAGATTATATGAGAATAAATTACACATGTTTGTCAGAAAAAATGCATTTTATTGCGCATTTGTGTAGAAAAGGAAAAAAACACAAGTTGTGCATATGAGAAAAAAAAAGAATAAGAAAAGGTGTTTTCTTCAAAGGAAATCATTTTCAGTAGGGGGTATGGTTTGCACGGACGGCCAGCAACGTTGAACACCTTTGAGGCATGGAGTCAATGAGGCTATTAATCACGAGTTGGGGTATTCTTGTCCCACTCTTCCAGAAGAGCTCTTTCCAGTTCTTGGAGAGTTTGTGGGAGTGGTTGGCGGCCAGCAACTCGTCTTCCTGGAGCGTCCCAAACGTGCTCTATTGGATTCATGTCTGGAGAACGCGCTGGCCATTCCATTCGTACGATTCCTTCCTCGAAAAGGAAATCCTCCACCAGGTTAGCACCCCAGCAAACACACAACTGCCCGCAAAATGACGGCCGGGTACCGTCGTGCTGGCGAAGTGCCGTATACCGGGAGCAAGATAGATTGCCATCGTCTGGGCCAAAGTCACTGGAGTACCAGTGCCTGAAAAGTGCATATGCGCCGGTACATAACTAGTAACGGCGAACTGCCATGTGTCTGTGACATGCACAAAAAAGTTAACGGCGTGGTACTGCTTAAAATGTACCGGACCAGCACTAATTGTCAGTAATGGGCCTGTATATATTTCGTAGTGTTGACATAAAATTTCGTTATTTTAATTAAATAATATTGTTTCACATTCATACGGTGTAGAAGTGTTAGGGGATATAAGTTCCGGGCACCCAAAGGCAGGGTCAATGCTAAGATTTTTTTTTTTTTGAGGGGGGGGCGGCGGTGGCGGATCCAGACATTTTTTTTTGGGAGGGACTAAATTTTTTTTTTAAAAAGCTTATTTCACCCAATTAAAATGTACTATAATTCAAAATTTTAGTCTAAATCAATGTGCATGCTTTTGGGAGGGGCTAAGTAATAAAATATGATCATTTTAGCATTTTAAAGTGTATAATAAAGCAGAATGTTACCCTTCAGCAATCTTTTTTGGGGGGGGGGTGAAGCCCCCTAGCCCCTCCCCTGGATCCGCTACTGGGGGGATGTAAGGGGAGAAGTTCATATTTGTGCCTTTAAATATTTTAGTACTAAAAACTAAAATAATACAAACGAGTTCAGTATGCTATAAAAATATTTACTACACCGACAGTGTAACCCCCACTCTGTGTATGACAGTATATAACCCCCACTAAGTACAGAATTATGAATTTTAATCTTAACATTTTTATAATTTATATTAATATTTTACAATTTTGCTAAACTTTTCCTGAAAAACATATTTGGAGACTTCTTTCTACGTTAAGCCCCTTTTAAAATCTACCGAATTAGGGTGCAGAAATATGTTAGAGAATATTACACGAAGACCAGTCAGGGTTTTGCATGAGAGCTCAGCTCCTGTAGTCTTTTTTTCTTCAGAGAATTTTAGATTAAATTAAAAATTTTAACAGCCTACATAATTGATTCTATTGACATTTTTTTATTCAATTAAATATAGCAGTGGTAAAACAAAAGATAAATATAAATTAGGTAATTAATGCTCAAATTTACAATAAAACAAATTAGAGCTCCTGCAGCTATTTTGTTAGAAATTCAGCAATGAACCAATATTTACATATTATATTATTTCATTCTGTTTCGATTACTCCTGAATCAAATGTTCTATTTCGCACCCTTTAACGGCCTCCTTACGGAAAGCAAGAGGTCAAAAATATCTACCCAGGGTCAACTAATATCTCACAGTTGCACGATAAGGCACCAAGAATTCGAACTGTTATCGCGGATTTGGCTATATTAATTCAGATTATTTATACGAAGTACAAATGAATTTTTTATGCATTTGAAGATTGGCGAGTTTTCGTGTCGATTGATACTATAGTAACCCATTCTTTTTTCTCTTGATGTTTCATTTCGTTTTGCAAATCTTGAAACGTTGAGCGGGAAGCCAGTTATGAAATACACTTTTTAGGATAAAGTTTTTAAGGTTGTTGTTGCAGACTTTCGAGAAAGTTATTGCTATAGACTAGTGAGATATCTCGTTAGGAGCAATAATAATTATAATAAGATTTGCTTCTGCAGTGATATCTTGCTGGTTATGGATACAGAAAGAAGATTTTACGGTTGTATTTAAGTTTTTAAACAGTCAGGAAAATATTACAGGCAAATTTTTACTTTTACTGTTTTTAATGTACAATGGACTTTTGCAACTAATTTAAAGATTAGGCGACTTTTTGAACAAAAAAAAAAACGTCATTTTCATACTATTTTCATGTTTTGGCTACTTGTACCTTACTCCAACGACTCATTTGAAAATCTGGTGTTGGTTTTTGTCAACTCCCTTTTTTTTTAAAGCTGCTACTGAGCTTTCAGCAAACATTCTAATCTGTTTTTTTTTTATCGTGCTATAAAAATAAATGTATTATATGTTCTGTTATATATATATGAAGTTTTTAAATTTATCATTTTATTCAATCCTTCTTAAATGAAGCTAAATTAAGCATGTTTATTTCTTAACTACAAAATCATTCAAAAATGTTACTACTTTGGGAACTAAAATTGAGAAAATGGCTACTAAACCGGTGACTTTTTTTAAGTCGGTGATGTTACTAGATACTTATTTGAGTGTATAAAAGTACTTTCCTCCATATTATTTGAATCATGCAGAATACAACAGATATAGATACAGAAAATTTCTTTTCAGAATAGCTAAGATTTAAAAAATAATTTGATCTAAACAAAATGTACAAGAAAGCAAAATGTTACCCTAAAGTTATGTGTGTAATCATAGTACAATTTTATTTATTATTACTTCCTGTAAGATTTTGATTAGTACACACACACACACACATATATGTATATATCAACCATAAAGTATTATAACTCATTTATAAAATGTCTAACTCTGAAATATTGAAATTAAACTGTTTATAAATGATTTTATGTTGGTTCTGAAATGTGTTACCGACTTTCTCACAAATAAATCTTTTGCGACTGCAAATTTGTAAGAAAATTGCAGTTTATGAAAACTGCACACAATTCACTAATGATAGGCGCACATAATTTGCAAACGATTGACCAACGGATTTTGCTGTTTTTTATCTTTCATTTATGTTGTTTTTTATCTATCTGTTGTTTTTTATCTTCAAAATGTTACCGTTAAGGAATGGTTTTTTTTTTTTTTTTGCTGGGTGGGGATGGGGATTGATGAATAAGCCCCCTACCCCGAATCCGGTACTGGCTCATATTTTAATTATGGCAGCATTACTGTAAATAGGCACTAATCCGGTACCATACCATTACATTGTAGTCACTGTTAAGGTACCAGGCCAGTGCCTTTATTTTTATTAATAGCCGGCAACCGGCCGTTTCATTTCGGGCATTATAAACTTTATGGGCCAGTGCCTTTATTGTGAGTAACGGCCGGCACATGCAGTGTGCCAGCAGAGTGCCGTTGCCTTCCCGGGCTTCTGGCAAGGTACTTCTCGGGCGACCACTTTTGGTACGATTCAGTTACTTTTTGCAGTGCCGGGCTGGTACTGGACGTAAAGGCAGAAAGGCACTGGCAAGGTACTCCGCCAGCAGGTGTGTGTTTGCTGGAACGATGTGACTTCAGTTATCGTCCATTAAAATGAAGTCATCTCCGATTGCTGCAGCGTAAGGAACTACAATAGGTCTGAGGATCTCATCCCTATATCGGCGACCAGTCAGAGGTCCATCTCGAATGATGTAGAGGTCTGTGGGACCGTCAATAGAGATACCACCATACACCAACACTCCCCCACCGCCAAAGCTGACACTTTCGTGCACGAACGCAGGATTATTCCTACTGCCACGGTCCCCGCAGATAAAAATACGCCTATTATCAGGATGAACTGAAAAACGGGACTCGTCAGAAAAAAGAACATTGCTCCATTCATTTCTCCTCCAGTTCACATGCTCTGTTGCTCACTCCCTGCGGTCGCGACGATGCTTTGATGTTAGTCTAACACATACCATTGTTCGGCGAGCATACAGACCTACACCATGGAGCCGGTTTCGGACAGTCTGAGTTGAAACCGTGGTGTCGTAGCCGAGCGAAAATGTTGTTGGAGAAGAGTAGCGTTCATATTCCGGTGTCTCCGAGCCTTTAACACTAAATAACGATCTTCATTGGGCGTTGTTGCCCGTCTACGACCTTGTCCTGGTCTTCGGCCTGCACTTCCAGTCGCCAAAAACCGGTTCCAGATCCTGGAAATCACACTTTGTGACACTCCAATGGCTTGCGCTACTTCGGCTTGAGTTTGGCCTCCTTCTAACCTACCGACAATTCTCCAAGCTTCTGAATCTGTTAAATGACTTCTCCGAGACATCGTACTCATCGAAACAAAGCAGTTACTGAATGCCGATCATCCTTGTCTTCATTGTCTTTTATTCAGTTGAAAGTCCAATTTCATTCGCTGCCGCTGAAGCGACGTTTTTGACGTCGAACTCAAAATTAGCATACTCCACAGTTTGAAAATCAGAAAAATTTGCATTTGTGATTCTCTTCTTCCATTTTCGGCAAAAAAAAAAAAATTTCGCTTATATCTTTATTTTATATAAAACTTACAATATCCTTTAATTGTTTTCAGCAGTGTATTATGTTTGTAGTCAGTCACTGACTTATAATATACATACCCAATTTGAACTTCTTCGAATGCACTATTTAAACACTAGCTCATTTTAATTATTTGCGTTCGTAATGTATAAGAATTATTTTTTGCAATCCCGTAAACAAACTATCAACTCTACATACACCAAAATGTATGCAGACCATGTGACCGTGACCTTTTATATTCATGCCTATTTGTGCTAAATCGAATGAATCGTTTAGATGATAGCGCACTTTCAAAATTTTCGTCCATTATCCTTATCCATAATTTTTTTCGTAGTCCTGTAAAAAAACTATAAGTCCTATACATACCAAAATCAATACCAGTGTTGTGACGGTGGTCTATAACATGTATACCAAATTTGAACTCAATCCAATGCACCATTGAAACGTCGATACTTTTTCTAGTAATATTTTGAAGTAAAATTGTCTGCCAACTAGGGGGGAAAAAGTAATAATATAATAATAAATCAAAGGTCATCGAAGTTTTCTGATCTTCTTTCTGCCAGACTGTGAGAAAATGCCTGATGGAGTTGTTTTCCTAGATTGGGGTCATCAATTTAAAGAGACTTGGGAAATGATGGATTTAGTGATGCATGAGCGCAACTGTAGCACATGCGTGAAAGACTTTGCACAAAAGAGCTTAGCTTTCCAAGCTATCAGATTGCTATTATTATTCAAAGAACTCTCACGTTGAATTCTAGCCCAACTTTCACAAGGTATTACACCTTGTTTTTGGATGCTAACAGATACTTCACACACAAAGCATCTTCGGAATTAGAAAAAATTACTGAAATTCGTTTTAGGTGATGAGCATCAGGACAGGGCCGTAGCTATTCCGTTTTTATAGAGGGGGCTCCAAATTTTCCAAGGGGGCCTTTCATATATACACACGTAGACATATATAACACACGCATATATCTGTGTATGTATATGTATATATATATATATATACGTATATCTGTGTATGTATATATATATATATATATACACACACACACATATATATATATATATATATATATATATATCAGAAACAATTCAGTAGTTACAGAAATGCCCATAGAGCGTAATGTATTAGAATTATTTTGAGTGTTCCAGTAAAAGAACTATTTGTGCATAAATTTTAGCTTATGTTACTCAAGACAGGGTAGGTTTTTAATAGTGACAAAATTTTTAGACTCGGTTCAGTGGTTACAGAGATGGCAATCAAGAATAATGTAATTCTTATGAGTGTCCCTGTAAAATTGTGGTATGTTCTAGAAAGGTAGCCTATATTACTCAAGAATAGTGTACCTTTTTTTCAGCGAAAATGTTTTAGAATCGGTTCTGTCATTACAGAGATACAAACGGAGCTTAATGTAATTCTTATGAGTGTCCCTCTAAAAGAGCTATTTATGATGTATGCATAAAAGGGAGAACATAATACTTTGAAATAGTGTAGCTTTCAATCAGTGAAAAAGTTTAAGAACCCGTCTAGTAGTTGCAGAGATACCGATAGAGAATGATGTATTAGAATTATTTTAAGTGTCCCTGGAAAAGAGCTATATTCATATGTTATATGGATGAAAATTAGCCTATAATACTCAGGAATAGAGCAGCTTTCTATCAGTGAAGAAAGTTTTCGTATCGGTTCAATAGTTACAGAGATACCCTTAGAACGTAATGTAATTCTATGAGTCTCCCTGTAAAACAGCTATTTATGCACTATGCATTAAAAGTAGCCTGTACTAGTCAGGAATAGAGTAGATTTCCATCAGTGAAAAAAGTTGTAGAAACAGCTCAGTAATTTCAGAGGTGCCCATGGAACATAATGTAATTCTTATGAGTGACCCTGTAAAAAAACTGTGATATATGTATGAAAGGTAGCATATATTACGCAGGAATAATACAGTTTTCTATCAGTGAAAAAGTTTTAGAATCGTTTCAGTAGTTACTGGGACGCCCGTAGAGCGTAATGCATTAGAATAATTTTAAGGGCCCCTCTAAAAGAACTATTTGTGCTATATACATGAAAAATAGCCTATAATACTCAGGAATAGTGTCTCTTTCTATCAGGAATAGTGTAGCGTGAAAAGATTTTTAGAATTGATTCCGAAATTACAGACATACAGATAGATCGCTATGTAAATCATATGAGTGTCCCTGTAAAACAATTATTTGTGATACATGCATGAATTTTAGCTATGTTACTCAGAAATAATGCAGCTTTCTACCACTGAAAATTTTTTCAGAATCGATTCAGTGGTTACATAGATGCCCTTAGAATGCAATTTTTATGGGTATCCGTGTAAATTTGTAATATATGCATTAAAGGTAGCCTCTAATACTCAGGAATAGTGCAGTTTTCCCATCACTGGAACTTTTAGAATCGGTTCGCTAATTCCAGAGATCCTAATGTAATTCGTATGAGTATCCCTGTAGAAGAATTAGTCGTGATATATTGTTTCGAATTTTTGTGGCTGTTCTGGGGTTTAAAGTAGTTTAAAATTCGTATTCTACCTGTCAAATAATTGAATTTTGCATTTTGTTGCATCAAAATTGGTTAACTCTAACGGAAGATAAGAAATTTTGGGGTTCCTTATTGGTTAACATAGGGTTTTGTAAATCTCGAGAAATACTGGTTCTAGGGCTTAGCTGACCTCACTCTTCGGGACTTATTATTGGTGCCAAATTTGGCGATATTTTCCAAAAAGTCGCCAAGCTTGGCCACATTTCGGATATTTAGCGGGATTTTTCCAATGGGTAAAAGTTTGTTTAAAAGTATATAAAGTTTGTTTTCTTGCATTAATATTACGTAATAGCCTAGCGATTCAACTGCATTTCTATGACGTACTCAAAATTGGCTCTTTATGGGGATCCTTCGAGAAATTTCTCCAAGCTTCTGCGACACCTATAAAAGGACAGCACATTGTCTCAGTTGAGTTTCAGTTTGCTTCTGTCTGCTGATGAGAATATTTTTAGAATCGGTTCAGTATTTACTGAGATGCCCGTCTAGCGTAATGTATTAGAATGATTTTGAGTGTCCCCGTAAAAGAACTATTTGTGTTATATGCATGGGAGATAGCCTGTAATACTCAGGAATAGTGTAGCTTTCTATCAGAAATAGTATTGTGTGAAAAAAAAAATTAGAATCGATTCAGTAGTTAGACATACACACAGATCACAGTGTAATTCATATGAGTGTCCTTGTAAAGGAATTATTTATGATATATGCCATCAATTTTAGTTTACGTTACTCAGGAATAGTGTAGCTTTCCATCAGTGAAAAAATCTCATATGGACAACACATGACTTCCTTGTACATCTATTAAATCAAAAATATTTTCGGCCCACTTCATCTAAACTTATTTTGTTTGAAAGAGATAAAATTCTGCAGTAATAGTAAAGTTTCGCGAATTCTACCCAAATATTTCCAATATCGCCTGGGTTCAATTTGAAAGATTTCCTTCTGACATTTAATTTGCTGATATTTCACCAAAAGCCAAGTTTAAGATCGTTTCCGAAATTTTGGGGAATAGTCAAGGTCCTTGTGGTCCGTCATTGACCACAGACTTACAATGAATCGAATGTATCCATGCGCCTTAATGTATTTTAAGTCATTTGACAGACCCTGTAAATAAATTACCCAGTGGATTGCAATCGTATTTTTGAATTCAAGAAATGTACAGACCAAAGTCTAATTTTATTTATATAGATTTGGAGGAATTAGTAGTACCATTAACAGAGCGTTTCACAGCACACAAAAATGAAATTGTTGCTCTTCACAATGTAATGCAGCAGCACTGCATCCAAAAGTCATTTAAAGATATAGAACCAGCACTTAGATGGAGGATTTAAAACATAAAAACTTTTCTGTAATAGAAGGGGAGTGGGACCTGTTGGTACTCAAATGGAAGAAATCATTTGCCAGAAAACCACCGATGTGCCTAAATATGCACTCGAGGAGTGCAACAGTGATATTTTTCAAGCATCAATATCCTGCTTCAGCTTCTAGCGGTTCTACCTGTAACAACCGCCTCCGTTGAACGATCCTTTTCAACCCTAAAAAGACTGAAAACTTACCTCAGAAATAGCACAGGGGATGAGAGTGATACTGTCGTCGGGCGTAGCCAAGGGGGGGGGGGATATCGGGATATATCCCCCCTCCGAAATTTTTGGATTAGTGATGAAATTCCGTCTATTTATACACATATAACTTCATATCCCCACCCGAAAATTTTTCCAGGCGCATATCCCCCCGCGAAAAATTTTCCTGGCTACGCGCCTGACTGTCCTAAATGAAAAAAAATGTTATTGATAAATATGCTTTGTCCCAAGAAGAGTAAAATTAATGTAAAATCATCTGGAGTTTTCTTAATCAAAATAATTTCTTCTTCTAGATTATGTAACCAGATTTGTTATGTTTCTTTTAGATTATGCCCCCCCCCCAAAAAAAATGTCTGCGACATTGTAATTAATATCAATTCCGATTCATTTTCAAGCTAGCTAATTGTTACACTTCCCTTTAAACAGGTTTGACTTCCACTTGCAAAAATTCTTCCTGCTCCAGTTATTTATTGTGAGTCTATTTCAATCTCAGGTTATGGCCCAGAAACAGTGAAACCTCCCAAGTGGGACACCCCCATAAGTTGGGGTAATTTCTGAAGAACGAATGTTCAAATTACATTACACTGAAATATACCTCTATAAGTAAATTGGCCAAATTTTGAGGGAACCCGCAAGTGTCCAACTTTAGGAGGTTGGTTTCACTGTAAAATATTTTTTTGGTAGAAATCAGGGTTAGGTTGGAGGAGGTAGTGGCTTAGTTCATGGGCGCCGACAGAATATTTCCCAAGGGGGGAGGCAAAGACTACTTCAACGTATGGTTACCATGTTGGAAAGAACAAAAAAGCAAGGAAAAACACTGTATACAAAAATCCAGGGGGGTGGGGATTGCCCCCTTGCCCTATGCTTCCGGCGCCCATGGCTTAGTTAATTTTCTCTTATGAAGCACAATTTATGACAATGACAGTGACTAAAAGTTATCAGAGAAAAATTAAAATAAATAAAAAAATCTTTAAAAGTTTAAAGAATTTTTTTTTTAATTTCAAAAAAATATTTTAATAGTTTTATATACACGCATACATAAATGATATATGTATATACATTGGTATAATGAGCGTACATATTGTGCCCCCCCCCAAAAAAAAAATCCTGGCTACGGCCTTGCCAGGGGCTAACTATGAACACTTTCTCTTGCTATTGGGGGGGGGGGATCTTTACAAGGGGTGCGAATGAGGCGCTTGACTAAATTGGGGGTGCCCGTCGGCTGTACTTTTTGAACGTTGGACAGTCTATCCGGTGGGTTTTCCATATGGATGTGAAAATGTTTGCACTTCAAAGGGTGAAAAGCATACTCATGATTATTATTATTATTATTATTATTATTATTATTATTATTATTATTATTTTTAAGTACGAAACACACTAACGTAAATGCACTGACGGTAAGAATGAAAACATGGATTCGCGCGTCAAAATGAAAGGTTTCGAAGGACGACACCAGGAAGGTATCTAAAGATGTTCTCAGAATTCTGGCATAATTCTGAGAACGCTGACCGATCATTCATATAGTTTAGTTCGTTTATTGTGTAAAAGTACTATTTTTCAAACGCAAGTCCTGCTTATTTATTTCTTTTTCATTTTATGCTATCATTCTTTTGGTAAGTTCATAATTGAAATATTTTATGTTTTCAACGCACGGCCGGCCCAAGGAGGGTGCGAATGTAGGCGATCAACTAAAAGCGGGGCAAAACGCCTCAGAAAATGCTTTTTGAGACCATTCTTTTTTTTTCTCTCTCTCTCTCCTTTTCATGCGGTTAAATTGTCTTAAACAGCTATGTTCTCACGGAGCTTTAGATGGATGACGGTTTTTCCGAATTGTATTATATTTTATTGTGTACAAAGGCGAAGCTACTCGAGGGCTATCTGTATAGGGATAGGTACCTTGTTCGGGGGATTTTTTAAGGGGTTCTAATGCGTATTCACGTTACATCCGAAGAAAATCCCCCAAAACTCCAGACAGTTAGATCGATGACTGCGTGATGAGTCCGAAATCTTTTTCCGAATGCAATGTGCCTTGTATCATATATGCACCTTTCAGTCTACATTTATTTCGTACCTATGTCATTTATTTTTTTATTGTTACGAAGAATCTCAAGACGTGTAAACGAATGTTGCTGAACCGTTGAAAATTCCATAGAAGTTTTAGAAACACCGTGTAAGAAGCAGGCTACAGGGGCGGATTTCTAGCTGTATAGAATGTATTTAAGTAAATATATAAGAAGAAGGCCCTTGCTTTGTAGATAAAACTCTCCCCCCCATCTCTCTCTTTTCTTTTTTCTTTTTTTAATCCACAAACAAAATGTATTGTAACTTTTGTTATGTTATTTATAATTTTTGAGGCTCAAATTACGTAATAAATAGATTAGGTGTCTAGGAGAGTATTAATTTAAATTTTGAAACTAAATTTTGAAACTTTAAATTTTAAATTTTGATTTATTTTTAATTTTTGCGCTTCATTAAAGGTCTTATACTTTTTAAAAGCAATGAAAATTGAGAAGAGTGGTTGCATGTGTATAAATGTTCACCTATTTACATAAATAATTGGTTTACAAGTAAGCAATTTTATATATTTACATAATATCTTATTTTATTTGTATTACTAACTTAAAAATTGTAATTATTAAAAGGTATTGTTTTTCACACGGAGTTCGCTGCGCACAGATTATGAACATAAAAATCATTTTACAAACTCAATTATTTTATTCTCTGTATTGTATAAAATTTTAATTTACAAAAGATTTTATAAGTTAAAAGCTTAAATAAAATAATAATAATAATAATAATAATAATTTTAAGTGTATAAAATAGGTTTGTATTTTCTACTTAACAATGTTTCACTTTAATTTTGTCTTAAGTATAGGCATAAAATATTTGAGTTTGTTAAAAGATTTTTATGTATGTACGGCTCCGCGCAATGAACCACATATGGAAAATAATACAGTAAAATTATGTATTTTCGCAAGGCATTAACTTCCGGGAACCCCGTTGTAATCGCGAAATTTCAATAATCTAGAGGTACTGTTTTTTTGTTTTTTTTAAATAATAACAAAGAAATCAGAAATTTTCCACAATCCACAATTTAATGATTTATTGCACAGTTACAAACGCTTTCTTAATGATTTCTTTCTTACAAATATATCTTGAATATAAAACATTAATAGAACTAACAAAATACAGCTCATTCAATTACAATATTTATATCAGCTTTTTTAAAACCATTGGTTAAAATTGGCCAAATTCAAAAGTAAATAAATTTTATGTGCAATGTACGAACAATGGGGAAATTTACACAGTAATATGCAAGGCGGTTCAAAACTCTATAAACTGTAGGGGCGATAGGACATTATATTATGTGCCCTATATCCCGTAAAGTTTGTATAGGGAGTTTAGAATCACTCCCTATATTCAGTCAAAAAGAATCTGTAATGTATATTCAGATGTCTGTATATTCTGTATATTCAGTCAAAATTTTATCGATTTTTATTACTTTTAAAAGGTACAAGAACTCTTAAGTAAAGCAGTTTTGTAGTGAGTGTTGAATGAAACAACTGGTTTCAATGAAACAGGTCTCATGAGACATTAAATTTCAAGTGTGTAGATAATTTAACGTTTAGTTGAATTAAATGCCATATTTTTATTAGCTGACAGTGTATTTGTATTAGCTGACAGTGTATTTGTATTAGTCTGACAGTGTATTTTTATTAGTCTGGTAATGGTATTATAAACAGGCTTTTCTACGGCTCATGGTTTTCATAGGCCTCTGGGAAAAAACGCTCCATGTGGGGAAAAAAAAAAAAAAAAAAAAAAGCCAACGCCGCGTCTCTGTACATTACCCTGCATAGGTGGTATGGAAAGTTGCATAATAGCCTAATAACATTTGAAAGAACCTTACTATAGTGGTTGCCATTTATTTCGGTCAGTGAGTCTCTTAAGTCGGTGAAAATTGGCTGGGCGAAAGAACGAAATGGCCAAATTGCACTAGTTTTCTGCCGCTTACTTCGGTAGTTAGTGCTGCTTTATCCGGTCAGATAATCTGCGGAGATTAAGTAAAATTTCGACTTAATTTAGGGCGAAGTGAAAAAAAGCCAATCTCAAAGATGACTCATAATAATTGTACGCAGGTGTTACGGGGGGGGGGTGACACCGGATGAGCCCGCACCGGGTGACACCATGCTTAGCGACGCCACTGCTTGGCAAATAGTCTCTCTATTCTAAAAAAAAAAGTTACGGCCACTGACGCTGACAAGTGACAAGAGATTGTTCGACTATCGCCTCCTAAACCGTGGGGGTTTGAGTTCCGACAAAGGTGTCCATGGATTCGGAAAATTCCGAGGAACCTGATAAGCTGACTTAAATTTCGAAAATCGAATTATTTTAGAAGATATTAATAAAAAACTGAAAAAATAAACAAAATGGTGCCAGGTTTGGCATAAAATCATTCATTCCTTTGCAAAAAGCATTTCCAAGTATGTAGAATCGTAAATTGACAAACATGAAGTAGAATGACACCCATTTTACGCCAAATTAAAAAGTATATGAAATAAATAACCTCAAAGTGTGTTACACAAAGTTGCCAATTTTCAAATACACTCATGTCCATAAATTAAGGATAATGAAGTTCAGGCAAAGAAAGAGAAAGAAGCAAAACAAATTTGACTTATTTGTAAAGTCTATTTATTAAACAAAAAGTAAAGAGCAAAAAAGATGCTATATGTTTGACATAATTAATAAAAATTGCAAGTTTTACTCCCTTGACCAAATTTCAAAAAAGAACCTATTTACAAAAAATAGTATAACATGGTTAGTAGGATGGTTAATACGGAGTATGTCTCCCGGACGATGCAATACAGGCCTGACAACGCCTAGGCATGCTGAGTATCAAATGATCAATCTGATCTTGGGGAATATTACACCACTCATCAAGCAATGCACTCCGAAGTTCCGGTAGACAGGTGGGAGGGGGTTGACGGGCTGCAATTCGTCGGCCAAGCATATCCCACACATGCTCTATTGGATTCAAGTCCGGTGAGTATGCTGGCCAATGCATACGGGTGATATCCTCCGATTGAAGGCATTCGTCTACAATGTTTGCACGGTGAGGACGGGTGTTGTCATCCATAAACACAAATTCAGCACCCATGGCGCCCCGAAACAAACGTACATGTTGTTCCAGAATGACATCCCGATAGATGTGGCCTGTCATCGTTACACTCTGAACATGCAGGTCAGTTCTGGAACCAAGAATAATTCCTCCCCAAACGAGCCATCCTGCACCACCGTAACGGTGTCTTTCAATGGTGTTCTCTTGGTGGTAACGGGTACCTGGCGCTCTCCAGATTAATGTCCGGCGAGAATCAGACTCCAAACTAAACCTGGACTCGTCGGAAAACATCACACAAGACCACTGTTGCGGTGTCCACAATGCATGCTCTCTACTCCAGGTTAATCGCAGGCGACAGTGAGTTGCGGTAAGTGGAACACATCTGACAGGCCTACGAGCATATAGACCAATGTGCCCTAAGCGTCTGTACACGGTCTGCCTTGAAACTGTCGTACCGGTAGCTGAAGAGAGCTGACGAGACAGGTCTGATGCTGTACTCCGTCTGTTTCTTTGAGCAGTAACTGCCAAATAGCGGTCCTCATTCGGCGTTGTAACTCGGGGGCGACCTGTGCTGTAACGTCTACTCACATTGCCATCATCTTGGAATCGTTGCCAAAGCCTGGAGATGACACTCTGGGCGATTCCAAGTTCCTCGGATACTTCCAGCTGGGTACGTCCACATTCCAGTCGTCCGATAATTCTGCCACGTAAAACATCATCCAAATGCCTCCTTTGTGCCATAACTATGCGGTTTTTGCACTGAAAGGCTTTCACAGCGCTTGTGAACAATTTTACTTCTTTGCCACCATTCCTTATATACCCCTCTCTTACACTCTCGTCATTGTGACGTACCATCCACGCCATCTGGTGGTTTCCTGTAATTTGCATATTCTTCTTCAAGATGTGTGTGATCATTCCACATGTGAAATTTTTATTTTAGAGATCAATTTCTGTGTGATTCTGAATTATCCTTAATTTATGGACATGAGTGTAGTACATTCGCTTAGACAACAGGAGTTTAGAATGAGCGATAATTCGTTTTTCAAAGCAGAATAACTAATTGTAACTGATTTTAAAAGCGCCATATTGGCATTAGGTACAATCTAGCATCTAGCAAAATGGTATAGCTCCAAGTAGGGTGAATCTAAAGAGCGAGTTCCAAAATGTTAGGAACCAGTATCTTGAAAATGAAAAATAATTAAAATGCAGATTATTTTAAAGCCGGTTCTGTCCAGCTGGACTATTTGCTACCAGTAGAAACATTTGATGGCGTTAACTATGCCATTGTAGCAGTTATAGAACATTTTGTATATTTGCCAGCGCGGCGAGATGATATAATTCGTGGTGCTAAATACTTCAATCTGCAAAGGATTATGTACATGAAAATATGGATAATGGTTTTCAGGGAACCTTACATGAGCATTAATTATAGATTGTGAGTATGTGTAAATTGCCAAATAATGAAAAGTCGCCATAGGTGGCAGGCTGTTCTGTAATTTTTATCAAAGAAAATATATGAAGCACTCTTTTCTTAGAGCTAATTATTAACTATACATGTACGCAAGTCGCCAAATTATGAAAAATCGCCATAATTGGCTAATACGCAAGGTGTTCCAGGGGTTTCACATAATTAAAAATAGTGCTCACAGTTTCACATAATTAACAATGATTGACTATCGCCAAATTTGGCGATATTTCGCCAAAACTCGCCAAGGACAATGACAAATGGCGATATTTTGGGCATGGACCTAATGGCTGACAGTAGAGGTAATATAGGGGTTTTGGCTCACCAAGGATTGTAAGGATTGGGAGGATAGCTCACCGAGAATTGTAAGGATTGTGGGATGGTCAGTAAGGATGGGGCCGAATTATCCAAACATGATAACGCAGACTGCGGGAGTACAGAAGCGAGAGGGTGAATCACTTGAGAAAGATAAAGCGCGTGGGTTCACGAAATGCAGAGATAAGGATTGGATATGTGTTTTTCATACTTTGAAATATTTTCGAGAAAGTTTAAAGTGGGATAAACAATATTATACAGTAAGAATTCTGCCCAGGCGCGGTGCAGGGAATTTCCCCCTCTCTTCAGTGATGCTTAACGGTTAAGCCGTTGGCGAAAGAGTATGGTTTAGGATTTATTTTTTTTTCTCTGTAAATATATATTTTTTTTTTCAGATTAGTGGGACTTAGAATTATTTCAAAAATTTTAGCTTTCTTTGATAGTTTATAATTATTTCTAATTAGAGAACTTATTATTTTCATAGTGTGTTCAAGGAATAGTAGGTTTCACTTTTTTTCTTATGGTTTAGGAATATTTTCTCTCTATAAATACTTTTTCAGAATAGTGGGACTTAACACTATTTCAAAAATTGTAGGTTTCATTGAGGGTTAGTTATTGCATTTTTAGTAATCCTACAAAACTTTTTTATTGTATATCACAAGTAGTGTAACTTGATTTATACAGATTCAATACGATATAGATATTTTTAATTTTATGGGCAACACTAATTTCAGTTTTACTATGAAAGCATCGTTTTATACATGAATCAACCTTTTGAGTGGTATTTTATTTATGCACTTAACATATTTTATAGAAAGGTGAGTATAGTTTTAACTAACACATATCTTTAAATTTGCATGTGGATAGTACTATTGTTTGAAACTTGAACTATTGAATATAAAAATTGAAGATCCGTTTTAGTATACTAAGAGAAATTGCATGTACAGTTTTACATAAATATCTTTCAACTACTTAGATAAAATTATAGTTTTTATCGCGAAAGCTATTAAATTGCAAAGAGTTATCATAAATACTAATTACTTGAACTAAAAAATACAAGGTTCTTACTTACTTCAAGTCACGTCTTGCACTGGCAGCTTTATCTTAAAGATAACTAGGCTAGCAAGTCCGGAAAATAAAGTAATGATTTAAAATACATTAGTCCTACTTTCCGTTCCACTTAGTTATTCCATGTAATTATCAGGATTAATTCTAAATTCTTTATAACACATTGGCTAAAAATAGGGATATTATTTTGAGACTAAATACAAATAAAATAATAAATTTTTTAAGATATTAAACGCTTAAAACTATTTTTTTTCTTATTACAATTTATCAGATTCACATTAAGCGAATATCATTTTATGTATGATGAAAATATTCAATACTTTAGTTAGCAAGCGAAAATTTAATCTTAATTAGAATGTATGCATTTACAGAAATACAGATTACATACAGACTTTATTTTCTATTAGGAGAAATCCCTTTCACCATATATCCCTCAAAACCCAGTTTTTGTATACAAAACGTACGAATACTTAAAGTCTATTGCTATTAATAGAGCTCAGTTACACTAGTGGGGAAAATACACTCTTTGGATTACCAACTCAAATTTTTGCAAAACACCAAAATACAATACAGGAAAACATGCAAAAATCTTTTAACATAGAATTAAAAAAATCACACTTAAAATTAGAGCACCTCAAAATGCGGACCAATGTAAAAAATAATTACCAAACTATTAATAACCACATAATTATTTTAAATTAAAGCAATTTGAAAAAATGTAAATAAGAGCTAATCAAGCAATGATTCATGTTTAGAAATTTATTAATAATTGTGATAATCAGGAAAAACAAATTAGAATTATGGTATCATCGATGAATTATCAAGTAAAGGATTAGTACTAAGTTGAATAATTCAATGTTTCTAAAAAGACAATTTCACATATCTAGTACTTCAGAAAAAATGTATCAAGTTCGTAACATTCGAAAAATACCAAAGTTCTTCACTTCTATAAAATTTTCAAAGTACAGATCTGTTAGTTTATTTCAAGAACATATTCAACGACTTATCAGATCATAAAATATACCAATATGTAAAACTTCTAAAAGAAAAAAAAATTACAACTTACAATCTATTAATGCAGTTTACTAGGTATTTTGTAAAATCCTTTACTTGATAATTCTGAAAAATAGTCTAAGTCCCTCACTTTCTACAGACATAAATAATATTACTTTTAATTAGTTGAGGTTTACATAAAGATAAGTTTATACATCTATGCTAAAATAACTGATTATTTCTGTACCATATTTAAATCCATTTTATCAAAAACATGTTAAGCATACTACTTCTACGAAATTTACAAAGTTCTAATAGCTAAGTTCCTTTCGAGAAATAATTTCATAACTTATGAGCACTCATAAACGTATACAAATCAAAAGTATACTTAGTTTGAACAAGTAACATGTATAAAAGTAAGAGCATATTTATTTAAAATTTGTAAGCATAACCATCTCAATCAGTAAAATGTGTAACATGTGCACTTAGTTGATATTTCTCATAAAAATATTCAAGCCCATTACTTAATAAAAATTATGAAAATATGCTAAGTTAATACTCTGATGTTGTAAAAACATAGTGCCTGATTTAAAATATTCTGTTACTTCAAGTAAAATGTGGTAAGATCTTTACATTAAAGAACACCTAAAAAATCTTTATTTAAAAATACTAAGTTTCTTTATCTCGCTTAACTTTATTTTTGAAAAACCTGTAAAATCGATAAAGTTATAAAATTATGGAAACTGACTTTTTTTAGCTAAGTTCATCTTATAAAAAATTAGTACTTTGGGAATTCTCATGTAACACAATTTACCTATCACACTTAAGTTTATGATTTTAATCAGAACATTTTATTTCTATGTAGTAGATTAATGTTTCCATAGTACATGCTTCAATAAATTTTGTTAAATTTGTAACTTTTTACCTTGTAGTGTATAAAAGATGAGTATAAAACATAACACGAGAACCTTAAATCTTGACCAAGTATGTTAACTTTACCACTTTTTGCTGCAGTAAAATTTCAGAGATTTTTATTTTGCAAGTAATCAACACACACATACACATAAAGAAAACACAGAAAAGTTTTCGTATTTAAACTTATTTATTTACAAAAATATATTTTCAATTATACAAACTATTTACACAATTAAGAAAATAATAACTTTTCAATGAGTATTCTATAACTAAGCATGCATAAGTCAGTAAGATCTTACTGTTGTAGAAGCAAGCATACCTTTTCTACATAATCACAATGGTTTTAATATATTTTTTACAATCGCAATACTAGTTATACACCAATAACATCACATAATTACACATGTTTTGCCATCCTTGGAATTAGCAAAATCTGAAAACGGTTGAAAAAATGTATTAAATAGCACATTTTGAAGATACTTCATATAGTCTTCAAAGAAAATGTTTGAAAAAAATTCTCCGTCATAATTACAAGTACATTTGTTCTCGCATATCTCTCTTGCAATATACGACATGTCGACCATAAACCATGCTTTACTACTTATAAGACCCTCTCTTTCGTCAACATGTGTTCTATTCGAACAAGCATGTATCCTTTGCGAAGGATGGTCCTGAACCCGACCTATGTTTTTAAAAATTTCCTGATGTACTATATCCATTAATTGTTGTTTAGCCTCATCATAATTACAATGGGGTTCACGGTTACATTTTTGCGGCTTTAATTTTAAAATTAAATGAGGTAGGGTCGTCGTATATGACGTTTTTAAAGTGCATTCCAATATTTCATTTCTCATTTCTACAAGTTTTAGTACTTGATCATTTAAAAGTGTTAAGGAAATTGCATTTAACGTGAATGAATCTCCGGTTTTGTAAATTTGTTGTAAAATACATTTTCCATCATCATTAAATACAGATAATTGATTATTACAAATAAAAGAGCTATTGTTATGAAATATATTAAAATCTAATAGTTTTACAATAAATTCGATCGATGTGGAAGGGTTCATCACGACTCTCTGACCGGTTGGTATATAGTCTAATTGGGCGTTCTGAATAAATTTTCTAATATGAATCTTCAAGTCAGTTTTTTCATCGTGAAGTGAAACGTAGATAAGTCTTTCCAAGTGCTATGTACTATTTACAGAAGCATATAAGCTGTGGTAAAGATTATCCATCCAATCGTCCAACTTTGCCCTTTTCGGGGAAGGCTCATAAATGTACATTTTGGCAAATGTTAGGTTAATGTGCGGGTCTGTTACATAAGGTTCAGAAGGAATACCATGCGTTAAAAGTTTGTTGGTTGGGGGATACATCTTACACATTGAACCATGTTCTAATTTAATGGTAGTGGTTTCACAGTTCGCTGGTTTAAAATCCAAAGTTCGTTTAGATCCAAAACTTAGAATGCATACACCTGATGATAGGTCCAGATTAAAATCTTCGTGGTTATCGTCTTCAATTTTAGGTTGTACTTCAGAGCCTAAGTTCAGTTGTACCATATTAAATTCATAATTTGTCACTTTCTGTAGATCTTCACGCATTTTTTGCAAAATGGGTATCCAAGAGTAAACAGAGACTGTTGCTCCAGGAAAACTGTAATTGATTCCTTCATCAGCAAAAGTAATTACTTTACTGGTCGAGGAAATTTTCTTTTCACTACTTTGCAGGGGTAATTGAAACAATTCTTGCTGTAGCACATCAACATCACTTTTAGTATAAAACTCGGGGGAAATTTTCTTTTCAATACTTTGCAGAGGCTTTACATCTAAAGGCAATTGTATTATTTCTTGCAGCAACACATCAGCATCACTTTGAGTATAAAACTCGGGAGTGTATTCAATGTTAAAGTTATTTTCGATCGATTCAAGCAAAGACATTTTTGAAACTCGGTGAAAAATATATTAAAACTTAAAACATACGTCTGAAGTATAGGCGCACACAGCGTAAAGTGGGTCTCGCAACACACACCTGGCCACTTTATCTAACTAAAATGTCTTCCTACTGGTTCTAAACAATCATGTGATTTCACCGAAGCGCCTTCTACCTTAAAACTTTCTCAACCCTGTAGATATTGCGTCATCTAGCATGTCTTAGCCTGTTAGAGAGAGTTGCCACTAATTGCAAATAGTACATCCTGCCAGAAACCTACCGGATATTGAATCAACACAGATTTGCACACTTCACTATCACGTGTCTTCTGCGCGTGTCACTTCCTTATCTCTTATCTGATCTGTGATGACTGATAAGAGAAAACCAGTTCTTCAGTTGCCGTCAAATTTTTAGAGTTTATAGGTAAATTCTCCTGCAACGGACCCTTGCCCATTGTACAGCGGACCTAAGATGCAGTTTTGACCGCATGCAACTAGAGTGTTGTCCGGTATTTTTGAGGTATTTAATTGCTTATATTTTTTCTGATGTATGTTGTGATTAGCTATCTTTTAGAGTAAAAATTTTAATAAGTTTATTAGCAGGTTTTAATTAATAATTTCAGTTTATGACTTTATTAAATAAAAGTTTAGTTTATGAATTTATTAAAATGATGTCTACATCTTTGTAAAAATTAAGTATATAAAAAAAAATTGAGTGCCTTTCATCGCAAGTGAAGAATCTTAACCCTATTTTTAATATTAGAATAATCATAATATATTTAGTACAAGTATAGCGTTTGGTCAATAGATGTCCTATGCAATACTCCAATGCATTTGTCAAAATTAGATCATGTTTTTCAGTAGAAAATACCTGTTTTATAAATGAATATTCATTAATCTTAGTATAGTACAATGCGTATAATTTATTACTGCACTGTTCATCAAAACTTAACAAAAATAATTTGCTTTTATGCTTATCGTTCTATAGTATACTGATCTTTGCTAATTGTTTTACAGAAATTAATTTAATGATTCATTATTTTCCTAAACTATGTAAAATACATTAATCGTTGTTGCCTAACTTTGATATTTTAATTCTATTTTAGGATATAATGCCGATCAGATACATGTATGCTTTAAGGATAGGTTTCCACTATGTTTTCTGAAACATTGAAATGGCTTTAGATTAAGACAACCATATTTTTGAACGTAGAACTAAGCACATGTTCCCAATTCTGTACTGCAGCGTGCATATCCCCCTTACAAACTCCATGGTATTACCGTATCGGCAAACTAGCCCAGTGTTATTTAACCGGTTTTCCCGATCTGAACACACTTCCTTATCGTCCATTCCTTATCTTATCAGTGGTTCGCCGTAGGCTTGGGATATTCAGTAAGCACGGGGTTTTTTCCTGCAGTGAATTATATAACGTTTGTGCATTATTTCAGTGTTATTGTATTATTACTATTATTATTATTATTATTATTATTATTATTATTATTATTACCTCTCGCGTATGCAAGTCCAGTCATCACCAGTGTAAGTCGCCAAGTTTAACATTTTCTATGTATTATTTTAGTCACATATAGGATGATACCATAATTCTAATTTGTTTTTCCTGATTATCACAATTATTAATAAATTTCTAAACATGAATCATTGCTTGATTAGCTCTTATTTACATTTTTTCAAATTGCTTTAATTTAAAATAATTATGTGGTTATTAATAGTTTGGTAATTATTTTTTACATTGGTCCTTATTTTGAGGTGCTCTAATTTTAAGTGTGATTTTTTTAATTCTGTGTTAAAAGATTTTTGCATGTTTTCCTGTATTGTATTTTGGTGTTTTGCAAAAATTTGAGTTGGTAATCCAAAGAGTGTATTTTCCCCACTAGTGTAACTGAGCTCTATTAATAGCAATAGACTTTAAGTATTCGTACATTTTGTATACAAAAACTGGGGTTTGAGGGATATATGGTGAAAGGGATTTCTCCTAATAGAAAATAAAGTCTGTATGTAATCTGTATTTCTGTAAATGCATACATTCTAATTAAGATTAAATTTTCGCTTGCTAACTAAAGTATTGGATATTTTCATCATACATAAAATGGTATTCGTTTAGTGTGAATCTGATAAATTGTAATAAGAAAAAAAATAGTTTTAAGCGTTTAATATCTTAAAAAATTTATTATTTTATTTGTATTTAGTCTCAAAATAATATCCCTATTTTTAGCCAATGTGTGTATAAAGAATTTAGAATTAATCCAGATGATTACATGGAATAGCTAACTGGAACGGAAAGTAGGGCTAATGTATTTTAAATCATTACTTTATTTTCCGGACTTGCTAGCCTAGTTATCTTTAAGATAAAGCTGCCAGTGCAAGACGTGACTTGAAGTAAGTAAGAGCCTTGTATTTTTTAGTTCAAGTAATTAGTATTTATGGTAACTCTTTGCAATTTAATAGCTTTCGCGGTAAAAACTATAATTTTATCTAAGTAGTTGAAAGATATTTATGTAAAACTGTACATGCAATTTCTCTTAGTACGCTAAAACGGATCTTCAATTTTTATCTGAATAGTTAAAGTTTCTAACAATAGTACTATCCACATGCAAATTTAAAGATATGTGTTAGTTAAAAGTATACTCACCTTTCTATAAAATATGTTAAGTGCATAAATAAAATACCACTCAAAAGGTTGATTCATGTATAAAACGATGCTTTCATAGTAAAACTGAAATTAGTGTTGCCCATAAAATTAAAAATATCTATATCGTATTGAATCTATATAAATCAAGTTACACTACTTGTGATATACAATAAAAAAGTTTTGTAGGATTACTAAAAATGCAATAACTAACCCTCAATGAAACCTATAATTTTTGAAATAGTGTTAAGTCCCACTATTCTGAAAAAGTATTTACAGAGAGAAAATATTCCTAAACCATAAGAAAAAAAGTGAAACCTACTATTCCTTGAACACACTATGAAAATAATAAGTTCTCTAATTAGAAATAATTATAAACTATCAAAGAAAGCTACAATTTTTGAAATAATTCTAAGTCCCACTAATCTGAAAAAAAAAATATTTACAGAGAAAAAAAAATAAATCCTAAGCCATACTCTTTCGCCAACGGCTTAACCGTTAAGCATCACTGAAGAGAGGGGGAAATTCCCTGCACCGCGCCTGGGCAGAATTCTTACTGTATAATATTGTTTATCCCACTTTAAACTTTCTCGCAAATATTTCAAAGTATGAAAAACACACATCCAATCCTTATCTCTGCATTTCGTGAACCCACGCGCTTTATCTTTCTCAAGTGATTCACCCTCTCGGCCCGTGGTGAGGATGACCGAAACCGGTTGACAACCGTGACGTCACTTCACCGAAGAATGACCGCAACCGGTAGCACCGGTGCATAACCAACCGGTGAATTCTCGAACTTTCCGAATACTTGATATTTACCAAGCGTTTAAATAAATTTTATTTTACTCAATCAGATCTAGTGTTCAGGCACTAGTGCACTTAAAATGATTTGAGTGTATAGGCCGCAATGTATAAGAATACATTTTTGTTGCCCTGTAAAATACTGCACGGTGTACACTCGCTAAAATTTATGCAGTATGTACAGGCCCCAATTATGATCAACAGGGGCCCCGGGCATTAATAAATTTGGGAGTATCTATGTTCAGGCCCCTTTTCTACATGTTGACCTTCAATTGCCGAAATGTATTTATTTTCCATAAAATTTTGATATAAAAAAGAATATTTCAGAACAACATTTGAAATTGGGGGGGGGGGGCTTTCGAGCCTGAAGCCCTGGCAGGGGCGTAGCCAGAAATTTTTCATGGGGGGGGGTTACGACTACTGCAACTCATATATATGTATACATATGTGTGATAATGTAGTGAAGAATATACATTTTGTATGGCAAAAAAATTCTCATGGGGGGGTTATAACCCCCCTAACCCCCCCCCCTCGGCTACGCCTCTGAGCCCTGGGAAAAGTCCCGATTTGTCCATGAGATAATAAGGCCCTGAGTATGTATGACAGATCTATAATATGCGTACCTAATTTGATGCCAATGGAATACACCTTTCGACACTAGCTCACTTTAAATGATTTGCGTCTTTAACCGTTTGAGGCGCAACCCTTTCCCAATGCTGAAAAAAGGGCAGCCGTTTGCCATCGCTCGACTTAACTACCAGCAAGATGGCGGACGATCGAAACGTTCATTGCTAGATCTGTGGCACGCAAGATGGCGGACGATCTAAACGTTCATCGCGTGCCACAGATCTAGCGATGAACGTTTCGATCGTCCGCCATCTTGCTGGTAGTTAAGTCGAGCGATGGCAACGGCTGCCCTTTTCAACATTGGACAATCTATCCAGCTGTTCTCGCAATATTCCATTTTTCAGCAGATGTCAGTGCTGTTAAAAATAATCGTGACATTTTTTTTACAGGAAATGACGTGCTAAAAAGTAAAGGATTCTCGAAGAGCTATGTCACCAACTATTTTTATAGAAATCAAATCTATTCTTCGTGACTGGCAACAGTCAAAACGTCAGAGTTTGGTGTTCCCAGAGCGGGAACACTGCGCGTTAAAGGGTTAAGCCTCTAGGGAGGCGTGCGGCGGGAGCTGGTTTGGAAACTGAGGACTCCGCGTGATAGAACGAAGCGCAATCCAGCCAGGCCAAAGGCAGAGGCGTAGCTAGGATTTTCTGCGCCCGGGGACAACTGAAAATTTTGCGCCCCTTCTTATTTGCCAAAATGCAAGTAGATAGCTTTTATACACCATTTGACGCCCCTTGGGTGCTGCGCCCGGGGAGAGATGCTCCTCTTTTCTCCCCCCTTGCTACGCCACTGCCAAAAGGTACCCATTTGACCGACCTTCGATTGCCGAGTGTTGTTTGCGGCACCCTATATGCTTTCCCCCATTTTCGAGGAAAGACGGATAAACCGCTACGCTTATCAGGGCCTGATTACTGAAAAGGCTCGGGAAGCTTGAGCTTCCCCTCAGGGGGGCGGAAATGACTGAAAAACTGCGATAAAATTCAAAATTTTGTTTTTAAATGATCTTTTAAGTTATCGTAAACATTTTTAATGAAGAGAAGTGGTGCTTTTCAGAAGTCTTGATACTTCATGTTGCAACATTTCTAAATTGGTTGTTTGCGATGTCTTTGCCTGGGACATCTGCTGCAGTTGCGAGTTTTTTTCTATTATGGGGAATATCTGGTTGGCAGAAAGGGTAGACTTTTAATATGTAATGTTAAACATCTTCTAAATGTCAAAATTAATTCTCAACTTCTGTGTTGCGGTTTTTATGATGTCATCGAAACAAAGAATTGCTGAAAAAAGCCATGTCTAATGAAAAATAGGACTAAATTAATAAAGTTTAATGTTCCAGTAAGGTAATGTTTTTAGTTATTTGTTAATGTTTGAAGTAATTTGAAAAATACTGTAAAGTCTCTTTACAATGAACTAAACTATTATGAAGATTAATGAATAAAATATTTTGATCAAAGGAAAATTTCAAATTAATAAATAAAATGCTCCTATCAAAGGAAATCATTAGAGCTAATTAAATCAATGAAATTTACTTTTTATGAATAAAATATTTTTATGAAAGAAAATCATTAAAACTTTACTTTTCCCAAACAAAGAGGTGATGGGGGGCCCGAAATGAGACTGAGCTTCCCCTCACTTCAGAGGTTAATCGGGCCCTGTACGCTATTCTTTTTGCTTTCCCCCGTTGTTTTTTTTGAGAATCTTGGTGCTATCGTCTCATGTTCTCCTCGATTCGTATTGAAGGAAAGCAGTGGATTTTGTTCAGTAGGAATGGAAACTTTAAAGTGATTTGCAGGGCCGTACCCAGAAAAAAAAAAAAAAAAAAATTCGGGGAGGGTCCAAAAATTTCGGAGGGGGACCAAACGGTGAAATAGGCTGAATTTTTCACAAAAAGACTTCATCATTATTATTTTGTTAACAAAATTATAAATTTCGGTGGGGGGGGGGAGGACGGAACCCCCGGGGTCAACGCCCCTGGGTACGGTCTTGGTGATAGGAATATCGGAATTAGGCTGAAGTCAGTTGTGGGGAAAACGGAATTGGAATCGCGCTGTTTTCTTTCTTTCTTTCTTTTTTTTTTTTTGGAAAACGTTTACATCTGAAATAGTCATGTTAAACAGTTAAACTATAGGGCCTTCTGATGTGGGTCCGTCCTGAGTGGGGGGCCCACCCGTCTGCACCTGCAGACAGTCGGGCACCCTGGGCAGTCCGGGCCCTGCATAGGTCTAAAAATTGTTCAAGATGCAAATTGAGCATGTGAAATCGTGAAGTATTCGAATCAAACGTTGGAAAACAAAATTTCGGAGTGGGTCATAGTCACTGGAGGAACGCCCTTGATTCCTCTGCAATTTGAAGTTCTTCCAACAAAAAATTAATGTGAAACGGAAACGGAAACCTAATTGCACGTAAGCATATTTTCGCCAAGTTCTGAGTTCAAAGTTGCCAGAACGGGCACGAAGTGAAACAGTCGTGGGAAAACAGGTTACTGCAGAACAAAAACAGATGAGAGTAAAAACTTCTAGCCCGCGGACGGGACGGGAAAACTTCAAAACATCGAAAACGCTCACTTATTTTCTGAGTCTGAAATGACTGTTTAATCCGGTGTGTGCTCTGACCTTATTGTTAAAAAACGATGTAACCCGAAGTTATTATGACTGAAACGACTATAATTGTTTGATATTTTGTTTTTTTTTTCCCTTCACAGGATGCTCTTTTTTGGTCCACTGCTTGTTCGAAGTTACTGTATGATTGACCGCTTATGCGTTTTTGGCTGATGAGTCTCTTAAAAGTTGGATCTTATTTCTGGAATATGCGATCTTAGAACTGTAGAAAATTCTTTTTAAAACAAACGGTGAGTTACTGAATGCTTTTTGGTTTCTCAAAATAGTTCCCCCCCCCCCTTAGTAAGTATACTGTAAACTATCGAATGCTCACAACAGGTGTGTTTACAGATCAGTGTTTTTAAATTGTGGTTCTGATCGTTATGAAATTTTAAATTTAATATTGCCCAAGAGAAAAAAAGTTTCTTTTTATGTGTATATCAGATTATCTATGTACTATCAGAAAATGCTAACAATGAAAAGTTGTGTTAAGAGACAAATTTTTCTGTGATTACACACACACACTCGCACTAATAAACAAATCTAATGATAGATTTCGGGCAATAATTAACGCCAAACAGCATTGTGCCCTTACATGTGCCTTTTTTTTTTTTTCTCTTGAGGAATAATGTTATTTCAAATCTAACGATTTTATATGTACCTTTTAGGTAAGAATATATTTGTATGGTGTTTTTTTTTTTTTTTTTTTTTTTTTTTTTTTTTTGGTATGGTTATAAAAACAAATAAATTGGAATTATAAAAATTGCTAAAGTAATACTAGTAACTGGTTTTAAACTAAAACTTTTCTGGAGCTTTATAATGTATTGAATTTTTTGCAGGTTTAGTGTTGCCATATATATTTTTTCAGTTAATACTTTAATCTCACTTTTCCCAAACTTATTTAAACCCATTTGTGCCTGGATATTTTTGCGACTTTCTTCGATTTTTACTGATAACAGAAATAATAGATAAATTTCTGATGTCAAATTCTTGAACAAGGAATGATTTCTTTTAAAATCATTATGCATAAAAATCGAAATATCAACATCCTACTTGGTCATATTAAAATATTTTGTAGAGTTGAGGCTCAATACTCATGAATAAAGGCTAGGAAAAATAAATAAGGTTTTCGACTAATAGCGAAAATGCCGTCCCAAAAAAGGCACACTAGGCATAAATGGGTTAATATGTTTGTTATAGAGGAAAAAAAAGAGAAGTGAGTATTTTAACTTAGTCAATGATTAAAATATTGATCAAATTAAAATCATTGTTCTATGTTGCAGTCAAGGGGCGGATGTTATTTTTGTTTTAAAAGCCTATTAATTGTCCTTGGTATGAAATACTTCAAAACAGTAGTTTTAAAAAATCATAAAATTTATGACCATATTTTAAAATAAATAAACTATACTGAGTCATGAATGTTTTTTTCTACATTTATTCACAAGCTGCGCTATACATCAATAAATAATAAATTCATACCAGTTAGGAAACTTTCAGAAAAAGAAAATCTGAAATGTATATATATATATATATATATATATATATATATATATATATATATATTTATATATATTTATATATATATGTGGATATAGATAAACAGGTTGTCCCATAAAGGTGATAACAGGCTTTAATTCTTAATCTATTAGAGATAAGTGGGCAGAGTAAATTGAAAAAATGTTCAAAATAAGCTCGGAAATAAGATTCAGTTAAGAAAGTATTCCTCTTGTTAATATTCAAAAAGTTACTTTTTTAATTATTATACAACCCCCCATACAAAAACATTCCCAATTAGTAAAATGTGCCCATTCACAAATGTGGTGATGTATGAAATTTGAGTACAGATGTCACAAAGATATCTTTAAGGAAAGATGAACGGGGACTATACATGATTTGGAATACAAGTGTTTATTGCTAGAGTAGTAAAAATATTTTCTTTCATAATTTCCATATGACCCCAGAAAGAAATGCTATCATTTCATATGATTTTTTTCTCTTCGAGAGCCATTGAAAAGTGGTTTAAGTCAGCATTATATTTACTTTCATATCTCTGACACTTTTTAGGGTATAGCTATCAAATTTTGTTTGTTGCCTCATTAGTGTATGAGGCACATTTAACTAATTGGAAATTGTTTCGTACAGGGGTCGTATACAAATTTTAAAAGTGTAACTTTTTGAAAATTATTTAGAGGAATTTTTTTGGCTTGAATTTAGAAGCCTATTTACATATTTATGTTTTGTTTACATGTTCGTTTCGGTGATCATTCTGATGTAATCCTGAGGCGATGTGTAGTGGGAGTGAAGTACCCTGCCAATGATAGTTTTGACTGGCAACCATTAAGAAATGCGTGTAGTCAGTTTGGTTCGGAAATTGAAATTGTTTTATGTTATGGATGGAAAGGAATGAAATATGTTATTGTATGAAAAGGAAGAGTGTGTGTGTTTGATAGAAAAATGTTGTGTGAATATGAAGCTAAATACAAGGTTGTTGGTGAAAGGAGAAAAGAGGGAGATATACGAATAAATTAAGCCGGTATGTGAAGCTGAAGGGAGAGGGATAAGGGACATTTCTAGATGTTAAAGTAAATTAAAAAATAAAGGTAAGTACTTTTTAAAATGAATCTTTGAATTCTTTAAGGGTTTTTTTATCACTTTTAAACTGCTATTCGATGTTTTTATGTTTTTTTAGTGATATTTATCTGCTATTCTAATCATGCTGACTTATGGTGTATAGCTTAGCTAGATTGGTTAATCCACCGTAGTTTTTTTTTTTTTTTTTAAATTAAAAAATAGGCCACTGTTTGCCCAGTTTATATTGGCTGTAAAACTAGGTTGCTTAATCCACTGTAGTTTTTTTTTAGGTTAAAAATGATCCACTGTTTGCTTATTTTGAATTAGCTGCTGCTGATTGTACAGACTTTTTTAAGTTAAAGGACCAGTGGGTGAAGATTTTTCTACAATTTTTTAATGAATTTGATGTTTCTATCTGTTTTTGTCAGTGTAATTTACATGCAATTTTAATTTTTTAATTATTTGACTTTGCTTTGTTGATTGTGCAAAATGGCCAGCGATAGTTGCTAGAGCTTGGCAATTGCTAAGATCCAGTGGCTATTACTGTGTTTACATAGGGTGCACACCGTCTTTGTCGATTTTACCATTTTTTCATAGCAAAGTCTTATTTCCGACCTTATTTTGAACATTTTTTCATTTTACACTACCCACTTATCTCTAAAAGATAAATAATTAAAGCCAGCAGTTACCACCATTTTGGGACACCCTGAATGTAGTGTACATATTTCAAAAGTTTTTACAATGTAACTCTTTTAATGATAATAATAAATCATGACTGGCATATGTTTATAATTTTTCACTGTGTATAATTTTTCAGAGTTTGTGGAAACACATCTTGGAATTTTTTTATTTTATTTTATTAGTTTATTTTAAACTGTGGTCTTGAAACAGATTTACAGAAGTGTGATTTAAAAAAAATCTACTTTCAGAATAACCTGTGATGAGACTATGGCGAACATGGAAGAGGAAAGCCCGCCTAATGTCACTATTACTTACGCTTCCATTAGTGTTGCTGTTCTTTGTGATTGTGAGTTTTCAATCAGACCTGACTGATGACAAGGTCAAAGGTGTCAAGCTGATCCGCAGAAATGCTAGGCAAGAAGAGTACATCAATCAAAGAGGAATTCATGTCATTGTAGGGCACTACATTGGAAATGATTTGCCATGGGATACAACTCCTAATTTAACTGATGGTAAAAATATGTGTATTTTAAATTACACCTTTGTAAATACATTTGAAATGCATTACAACTGGTTCTGAATTGCTTAAGTAAATGTTAGTAGGGTTCTGCCCAGGCATTTCTGATTTGGCATTTCACATTGCAGATTCATAATGCCGCCCGGCAGATAAAAATTTCACTAGGGAAATCACTGGTTAGTAATACTTTTCCAATGCCACTGTAACTAGCTATTTCTGCTCATGTAGTTGAGTAGACGTTGTGGATATTTCTAAGGGGTCGCCTCATATTGAAAGCACTCCATTTTTTATTCTTGCGATGGAAGATGTAATTATCTAGTAACTGTTCTACCATAGACGGCTCGTGCACCAAAAAAGTGGGGAGTCAGAAAAGATGCTTGGTGGCTAAAGCTGATTTTTTTTTTCTGATTGGGCTATATTACTGTATTTTAGCGTCATTATTGATTAAATGACCTTCAGAGGCAAACTGTTGCTGGCTAGGACTCATTTTCTTCTCTTTTTTTTGTGTATTGGATTTTCCTACCATTTTCCGATGGACCGTTACTTTTGAACATTAAAAGGTGAGGGGCAGTTGACCCCCATTTGAGTCGCATATGTGCTCTGTCCACCTGTGCCCTCACCAAGTTAACCTATGCTTCAACTCCCTGTGCAACAATTTGCATTTAGAACCTTAAATTGTGTTTGATTTTGACAAAGTTACGTGAGGGCTATCTGCCTAAGAGGGGGGGGGGAGAATTCATTGGGCCAAAGACTTTTTAAGGGGAAGAAGACTACAAGTTTCCACTGCATAAATTCCTTTTCCAAAATCAATAACCTAAGTATGAGGAGAGGAGGAAATATATATTTTCATTGATGGATTCCTGGTGAATGTATAGCCTGGCAAAAGAAGCAAGAAAGCTCAACAATGGTAAACTACCCTATGATAAACTACCCAGTTGTAACACTTAAGGATACAGTGGCAAAGTCAAGATTAAAGGACACAAGGGAGTGAAGCTTAAGCATCAAATCTGTGAACTAGACATAAGCAGTACCCTGGCAAACACCCTTACCAGATTCAGAACATGTCACCTGAGAGGTATGACAATCCAAAAAATGGAACTACAAAGTAGTACTTGCTCTGCAGAAACTGTGGTCTTGACACAGAACTGTTACCTGAACATCTCTTCTTCTGTCCTGCCATTTTGATCATTTTACAACAGATTTGTGACTGTCCACAAGATCTTTATTCAGACATTTGCCTTGATATAGCTAAAGCACTATATAAAACCTTCCTTCCTATAAAGTGACCTATTGTTTCTTTTTTTTTTTTCTGCCATGTCCATATCACAACAACTAACCAACCAGCCATTGATGGATTCATGAAAAAGGTGAGAGGGCATAAATTTGTAAAGAGTAAATCATTTGCTAATGATTTATCCTTTAACCTTTTACAGACCTAATTGAGATCCAGGCGTATTTTATGTATTTTATCTTCCAATGCATTAGTTAAAGGATATTAGTCATTTAAATTGGGAAAAAATATATTGTATACAGTTTTCACTGTATTCCCAATTGGGAGTATGGGTCATTTCTGACTGTACTTCTACATTCGTTTCAAAAGTGGAATATACAGGGATATACTGATGGGTACTTTAAATAATGAGTGAAATATTAAAAATTAATAAAAGATTTATTTTTAAATTTAAGTAAAGGCATGAATTAAGATTGAAGGGGGTGGGGGGTGTATCGATAAATCCGTAAAAATTTATGAAAATGGCTATTTTCATGATTTTTTGTCCAGTTTCTCACTAACAGAGTGACCACCAGTGACTAAAAGGGCGACTTTTGTTAATAATTTAAGAATAGGGTGACGTGGGCGACTTTTTTGAATAAAAATTGCCATTTTCGTACTATTTTCAAGTTCCTCTAAGTGACTAATTTGAAAATCACATTTTGGGTTTTGTCAACTCCTTTTTCTTTTCAAAATTACGATTGATTGTTCATCAAACAGTCTAATTTGGTTTTTTAATCATACTATAAAAATGAATGTACTACATGCTCTGTTTTATAACACATAAAGCTTTTTCATTTCTCATTTTTTTTCCCATTCCTTCTTAAATGAAGTGATATATGTTTATTTCTTAACTACCAAATCATGCAAAAATGTTACTTTTTTGGCCACTCAAATTAAGAAAATGACTACTAAGCTGGTAAATTTTTTATGTTGGTGGGCTACTAATAATACTATTTTGCCTCCTGATATTGGTCGACAACCTGCACTAATGATAGAAATACAACTTCTGTTTCAAAAAATCAAGTCATCTTTTAACTTTATCTGCTAATCTTTTCAAGTTAATATTGATAAAATTTCATTTTTGAATACATCTTCAATTTGATATTCCCTATTGGGAACTTTGCCTTCTAAAATGTTAAGAAAATGCTGTTGTTTTTACATCAAAACATATTTTATATTTAGAAAAAATTAGTCCTTCTCATTATTGATTACTATATGCATAGCTGCCAACTCTTCCGATTTTTCCGGAAGATTTTCCACCATGGCCGTAACATGAAATTGCTCTTTCACAGTCCACAGAATTAAATAAAACCGAGAATACTTGCTTTGCTTTGAGTGTAAGTTCTGGAAACCTCCATGAAATAGCCTCTGAATTCCAAAATCTTACTAAGTTTTCAGCGGAACATTGCTTGACATACCCCTTGTAAGCAGCATACTCAAGCCTTCTTTGTGAATCATCCAACTTTTATGTTGGACTATTGGTCTAGGCCAAACACCCGAAGACGCTTTCATAAATTTAAAACCAAGTTGGGGAAACTTAGGTCCTCGCTTTTTGGAGACGTCCATTTCTGGACAAAATATTCAATTTCTCTACTGTTTTGTGGCATTTTTCCCTTCTATGGTCCCAAATTGGGATACAAAGGGTTTTTGTAGAAAATATGTTGAGAAAAAAATCGAGAAATAAAAAGTTTACTGAAAAATGCGGTGTTATGAGGATAGTTTATGCAGAGAATTGTAAGTTATGCAAAATTCTGCATTTTTGCATATTTTATAGGGCCCTATTTATATATCATTTATTATTTATATTGCATATTCATATTTATTTTGATTTAAATATGTATATGTGTTTGATATGTATATATATATTTCTTGTGCAGAACTTATCAACTCCAATGGATATTCACCTATAGCAAAAGCTGGAGATATGGGAGAAGGTTACTTTGTGCCACCAGCAGACAGGCAGCACAGTAAAGCTTTATTTCACATTAACAAATTTAATCTACTAGCTAGTGACAGAATTCCTGTAAACAGAAGTTTGCCCGATGAGCGAAGACAAGTGTAAGTAATTATTTATACTGTAGAAGTTCATAACAATATTTTATATCTGCCTGGTTTGTGTTGGCCATTGCTGATTTTTAACTGTTTTTAATATCAAAACTGGTGCTGTAAGATATATCTTGGCTGCTACAAAGCTTATAATCAGCACACTATTCTGATAAGTTTAAAATGTCTTGATTTTGTACCCCTCTTTTTCCAGTTCAAAATTTATTTAGCACCATGTTTTTAAATCACTATTAAGTATTTCAAACATAGTGCCCTGATCTGGATTATCATAGATTATCTTGATAATTATATGGCCAATGTGCCAAGAACTTTCCGTTATGAGAGACAAATTTTAAAATCTTGACTCGGGTTTAACCTGTTTTCTGAATTCATAACAAAAGTGTAAAGTCAAAAAGCTTCCCTTCTAGTCACTATTGCTTTCAAACTTTGAAATTTAAAGACCAATGTTAAAAAGCAATGCTGGGTCCTGAAAGGAAATCTTTGCCATTATGTCTTTGCAGCTAGGGAAGATACGAGAGTTGAATCAGAATTTATAAGGAAGGTTAAAACCCATAATGCCTCTTTTCGTATGTCATTGAAAGGTAACCCTTTTGCAAACTTTTTCTCTTGGTCTCCAGTTTCTTATTATCAGGGGATCAAAATAAAATTCAGCTATAATTATTTCCATTTTACATTTTCTCTATAACAATCACTTGATCACTATGCAGTTGAAATCTGTCTTTAGTAGTCCTTTTATAATAAAAAACACATTTTGAATAGAAATATTTTTTAGTCCCATTAATTTAGAGACTCTTGGCTGTATATTTTTATTGTGCAGGTGCCTGGCTGTAGTGGGAAATTCTTTTGTCCCTTTCAATTTTGTTAAAGACGGGTTACATAGAATTGAAGTGGCTTTAGATATAAATAAATAAATAAATGAATGCATGTGTCAATAAATACATGTCAATGCACATTTCCTGAAAATAGTTTAACTATTTATCAGTGTATAGAAAAGTCATAAAATGAAAATGATTTCATATTATAACCACAATTTTAATTAATTATTTATTTTACTAATTATAGATCATATATCCCATACGTATTTATAATTTCATTGAAGTCATTGCTTCTATATTAATTTGATCTTTCTCTCTTGTTTATATATGTGTCAGTTATATATCCTCTGGGCTAGCTGGGTTAGCTTCGCCTAACAAATATCAGTTTCCATAAAAATACTAACCTAACACTTCGTAATTGAAACATTTCAATCAGTTGAGTAAGAGAAAATAAGGTACCTGAAGAGTGCATAGAGGTTAGTGAAGCCTTTTGGCTCCATTGCTATGTCAACAGTGAGTGTGAATAAGTGGGAGTATAAGGCACATGACACAAACTAAAATATCCAGGACTATTGCTTTCTTTGAGGAGGATCAACTTTTTTTTTTTTTTTTTTTTAATCAAATATATTACTAACTTTTTGCTTTTGCAAACTGGGTTTTTGTAATTTTGCCGATTCAGATGAAAATTGAGTCCATTTTGCATCCCCTTCCCAAAATTACAATCGATTAAAGTGACTCTCTCTCACAGAAGTACAATCAATTAAAACAGCCCTTTTTATGGGCATTTTACCCTACATTTTAATCTGTTTTATCAATTATTTGAACCAAAAATTTACTTCCATTAAAAATTAGTATGAAAATTCACAAAAATAAGTGTTGAAATTCACAAAACTAAGTATTGAAACTTGCAAATATAAGCAATTTTCACAAAAATGGGACCCTGGAAAAAATAGCCCTGCCAAGTGAACCAGAAATAGAAAGTAAATTATAGCTTATGCTATTTTTTTTTTAACCAAGTTTGCCAACTAGTTTTTAAGTTTTCCAAATTTACTAGAATCTGTGAGTGTTGGGGGGGGGGCTCCCTCCTTGTCCCCCTTTACAAAGGGGCATCAAGGTTACATTTTTATAGTAAGACTAGGGGCCAAGGCCCCCAGACTCGCTACGCTCGCTTTTCGTATAAGGCATTCGGCCCCTAATAAGGCTTATTCGTAAAAAAGACAAAATTTCAACAGACAAAACCTGAAGATTGGATCAGATAGAATGTTACTGAGCTACACATTGCTTGGTTCTTGCATCTTCATTGGTACATAAAAATTTAAACTTCACACTACAGTAGACCCCCCTCCCCCTCATAACACAGAAGATATTTTGTTATGGGAATCAGTGTTGTACGGGTCCTGAGCTATACTCCACCTGGAGTGCGGACTCCACTTATAATCGCTGGGAAAATGATTTGCACTCCTCAGAAACACAATGATATTTAATGCTGCCATTCAAAAGTTATATTAATTAGGAGCTAAAGCTTAATAAAATATCTCTTAAATATCTAATAAAGCTTAATATAATAATCAGAACATCTGTTTCAGCTGTATTTTTAATAATGTAAAACCTATTGGACACCTTGCGAATTTGCCACCCATGCCGATTTTTCATTACTTGGCAACTTGCGTACATGTAAAGTTAATAAAAGCTATGGAACAGATAGGATAGCTTGCCACCAATGGCAACTTTTCTTATTTGACGATTTACACATGCTCACAACCTATATTTACTGTTCATTTAAGGTTACCGGAAAACCGTTATCCATATTTTCATTTACATAATCGTTTGCAGATTGGCGTACTTAACACCACAAATTATACCATCTCATCGCGCTAGCAAATATCCAAAGTGTATTAAAACTGCTATAATGGCATAGTTAACACCGCCAAATATTTCTACTGGTAGCAAATAATTCAGCTGGACGAGAACCGGCTTTAAAGTAATCTGCATTTTAATTATTTTTCATTTTCAAGATATTAATTATTCTGTTTTGGAAAAACGAATAATCGCTAATTCTAAACTCCTGTTGTCTAAGCGAACTTACTATTTTAAAATTGTCAACTTTGTGTAACACATTTTGAGTTACTTATTTCATATAGTTTTTATTTTGGCGTAAAATGGGCATAATTCTAACTCATGTTTGTAAATTTCACGCGATTCTAGATACTTGGAAACGCTTTGTTGCAAAGGAATGAATGATTTTATGCCAAATCTGGCAACCATTATGTTTATTTTTTCAGTTTTTTATTAATATCTTCTAAACTAATTCGATTTTCGAAATTTAAGTCAGCTTAGCAGGTTCCTCGGAATTTTACGAATCTGCGGGCACCTTAGTCGAAACTCAAATCCCAACGGTTTAGGAGGAGATAGGCCAACAAGCTTTGACAGCGCCAGCGGCCTTTACTTTTTTTTAGAATAGAGAGATAGCTTTCATGCTTCAGTTTATACTGCATTGACACTGTTACTTCACATGTGCATTATAGCATGGATCAGAATGAGCTTTAATGATAATTTAGATGATTCTTAGAGCTAAACAATTTCAACTAAGGAATTTGGCTGTGATGTCAACTGAGGTAGAAACATTTCTAGAAATGAAGAAATGTTTTGAAAAAATCTTTTATGAAAATATCACCTTAAAATTTACTGAGAAAGAGAGAAAAATGAAGTTATTGTTTAAATGAATTGTTCAATTTTTAAAATTCATCATATCCATTGGTGTAACTGGGTTGACTGTTTAGATTAGACTAGGATGGGTTTTAGCCCACCCTAATAGCTTCATCTCCTATTTTTGAAATTAAAAAAAAAATAATAATAATTTTTCTAGAGTGTCCTAAAATATTTCCACTGGGGGCTTAGCCCACCCTATCCCCTAGCCAGTTATGCCAAAGATCATATTACTACTAAATATTGCACTGTGTTAACCCCTTGGGTACATCTGATGACTGTGTTACATTATGCACTTGCTTTGCTTAGCAAGGAGAAGGCACGGCTTCAGGAAAACGCATTTCAGTTATCTTTGACATAGTGATAGTGTACCATGGGAATATACTACATGTAAAATACTAAGATGCAATACTCAAATACAGTTGAGAAAAATTAATAATTATTTTCAAACCACTTCACCAAAACTTTAAGTTACACGTGAAAATGGTTGAGTGCCACCTGCATAATCAGTAAGGCTGTGGACTTCCATTCTGGCTTCCCAGGTTCGAACTTCATGCTGCACAAAAAATTTTTCCACTTTTTTTTTTTAATACACCAATATTGGTAATTAATTCATTTTTTAGTAAAGTAAATATTTATTTTTACTACTTATTGATTGTTTAATATTATTTTTTAAAATTTCATTCCTACTATTCAAAGTGTATTTTTATAATCGATTATAATTATGATTATTTGATTATAATATTTATAATCAATTATAAATATACTATGATCAATAATATACTTATGACTATTTTTTCCCCATATGGTACACAGTCATCAGATGAGTCATCTTGAACTGATTCAAAATTTGCTTCTATACACTCTTCTTGAGTATGGATCAATTCTTCATCAGTTAAAAAATTATTTTCACTCAACACATTCAATGTATTACTATACAATTCTGTGCCTATCAGCTTCTTCAGACAGTGTATCAGAAGAGCTGTCGTTGCAATTAAATTATTTTTGAGAAATGAAATCTCTTAATTCGCTACTCCATTTTTTAGTCAATGCTTCAAAATAACACTATACATAGAATTTTCAGTTTTTTTATCACAACAAGAAGAACTCATTCATGACATACTTTTAGCTGTAATACAGTTAAAAATAAATTTCACTGTTTAAAAACGTCTATTCAAAATTTTAACAATAACATTAAAATAGATTATATTCTCCAAGTCTTAGATTTTTAAGTTGACAACCCATCGACAGATGCTTAAAAAAAAAATGATGCTGTTGCTGTGGCAGAACGAACAAGTGAAAATTAGAAAAAAAAGTCAGTCTTACAATTGTGACAAAAAGAATTGTGCCTTAAATAATATTGAGTTTTGTGAGTGTTAAAAGCGAATTATTTTGAATGTGTAAAATTCTGATTCCAAAGTAATGATTTTACAAGTTGAAATAAAATTTAAATAACAAAAAAACCAGTAAGTAGGTAGTAAAACAATAAATAAATGATAAATAGATGAAAAAAAAATATTTACTTTACTAAAAAATGAATCAATTAGCAGTATTGGTGTATTTAAAAAAGAAAAGAAAAAGTGGAAATTTTTTTTGTGCTGCATGAGGTTCGAACCTGGGACACCAGAATGAAAGTCCACTGCCTTACCAATTACACCGACAGCACTCAACCATTTTTGAATGTCATTTCAATTTAAAGTTTCGATGAAGTGGCTGGAAATAAATATTAATTTTTCTCGACTGTATTTGAGTATTGTCTTAGTATTTTCCACGTAGTATATTCTCATGGTATACTATCACTATTTCAAAGAGCATTGAAATCCGTTTCTCTGAAGCTGTGCCTCTTCCTTGTAAGTAGCTGATAACAAGTATGTTTTGTCATTCAAAGTAGGACAAAATTATATATGTGCATTCTTTTTCATGGCAAGAGTGATTTGTAACAGTTGTAGGAGAACATTTCTTCCACTGAGGGTTACCAATTAAAAAAAAAAAAAAAAAAAAAAAAATTGTGCTGCATAAGGTTTGAACCTTGTATTGTGGCTAGATCTGGCCATGATGTGCATTCCAAGTCCAAGGAATTCTCCAAATAAATCCATATCCAAGGGGTTACTTGTCATATTACTAAATATTTAATAGCTTATTTATATAGTAAGCTTTGAAAAATTAAGATTGTGTCTATCATTTTTTTGTCTGTTCATTAATAATATGTTTCACTTTGTTTTTCTAACTAAATTATTTTATATACGTTTAATATTTAATCACTCAAGCAAGATGTCAGGTTACTATGTAATCAAAAATTTTGTATAATCATTGTCAGAGATACCTTCCCCTATCTCTTCTTCACTGTAAATTCTTGTATAAACATACTTCTAACACTTGCTGGAGGGTTTTGGAACCCAGTATATCAGTAGCGCAGCCAGAAATTTTTTTTCAGGGATGGCTGATAACTCAAAAAGTAGAATACAATATCATTTATAAAAATTGCTATAACATCTTTGTTTGAGGGGATAGGGGAATACCACCCTTTATTTTGCCTAAAAGACTTCTCATATGAAAGAATTAAATAAAAGAGATAAAGAAAGTTTTTTTAATTCATAAATCGAATTTAAAATTTTTGCAGTTTGAAAAACGTACATAAAGTTTTTTAACTTTGCCTTATGTGTGTAGATGAACCTCAAATTTCTCAAGAGAAAGTTTCAAGTTTATCCCCTAGTGTGTAATTTTCTCCATATCCTATGTTTACTCATTTTGGGTGTTTCTGCAGCCCCATCAGCCAGCCCCTGACTATGCCCCTCATATATGCCGCTATATTTTAGTCCCTAGTTTTACGCTTTTTTTCCAAACACTCTTTTTTTCATTTGCACTATTGAATAGGAATTAGAAAAGAGAGATTCCAAGTCCTCAGAAAGATTTTTAACCTCCTCTAGAAAAATAAGATTCTCTATTGAAAGAATTAGCAGTAATTATTACAAGAAAATAATTTGTAATTTCATGATTTTTTTCTTTGAAGCACCATTGATAAAAAATTGTTTTTCATACTTAAAAAAAGTGTTTAATTGTAGGTGCAAGGAAAAAGATTATGACATCTACAGTCTTCCTGATACAAGCGTTATTATCGTCTATCATAATGAAGCATGGTCAACCTTGTTGAGGACTGTCCATAGTATTATAAACAGATCACCACACAGGTTAATCAAAGAAATAATTTTAGTGGATGATGCAAGTACACGAGGTATATTTTAAAATTTGTCATATTCTATTTTCAAGCAAATATGTCATCTGCACTTTATTAAAACCCTTAGACCTTAGCACTCTGAATTTTTTTTTTTTTTTTTTAAATCATAATAATTCACCATAATTTCTGTTTTGTTTGAAAAGAGTTCTAGGATTCAGTACTATTCTGTTAGTAAAGCCTCAGTAATCATAAAGTTTAAATGCTAATATTTTTCATAGAAAATGAATGCTGTTTTTTTTTTTTTTTTTCAAAAATATACATGATTACTCGTTTGTTAAGGTAATGCAGATTACAACACCAAACTTGACTTGTAAAACTACTTGCACCCTTTCTGTATATTATCTCCATAATTTAGGTTATCATCAGATAGTGAAATAAATTTTTTTGGCAATTAAAAACTTTGCAGAAGCTTCTAAATATTGCTTTATTATTGGAAAATGGGTAAGCAATGTGTCCTAAAAGTTTCCATACTCCACTGTCCATGTTTTTTAAATATATATATATATATATTTCCATCTGTGTATCATTGCATCAATTCTTTAGTTTTTATTGTTTAATATTTTTCACTTTAAAGTTGTACAAGAATACATAAGTTCTTTGCTGTTTTGTTCTTGATAGTGGAATGAATTTATCATGCAACCAGAGAATTGCACTGTTTGAACCATATTTTGAACATGAATCACATGAAAGGTGCAAAGACATAAAATGAATATCCAAATGAGATCTATATGTCACCAGTATGGGAACTTTTAGGATATGTTCTTGTGTATTAGTATACATTCTTTGTAGAATGGGCCCTCTGGCATAGGAAGTTGGTTTCAATGCGAGGAGCAGAACACTTGCCCTTTTGAGTTGCTTTGTAATCATGTAAGCTTTGAAAGACAAAAAAAAAAAGAGATTAGGATAATTTTTTTTAACTCTTAAAAAAAATATTTTCTTTTTTTTTTTTAGAAATAACTAGGGAAATTTTTATTCTGTCAGATTATCAAGATTTTAAACTATTATATTCTTTTGCCTTAAATGAGCATTAATTTGGAAAGATTTCATTCATTAAAAATTGGAATTTTGGTAAAGTTTTTAAAAAATCATGAAAGAATACTTAAAAAATGTTAAATTGAAGCTCATTTTTTGAGGCATTCTCTGGGACTTTTTGCTGATAAAAGAACTATAGATGTCATATGGAAATTGAGCCTGCTAGAACATAAAATATGTGAAAAATGGTTTAAAAAAAGGGGGGGGGGTGGAACAAAATATTCTCCCCTTCCCGAACCAGAGGTGGGCACTTTCCATATAAGCATTTGCCACAAGAAAGGCTAAAAGTGGTGACCATTAGAGTGGTGTGCTAACTAACATACAATTTTGAACAACTTGCATAAAATATGCCACTCTCTGTATAATTAAAGAATCTAAATTACATAATTCTCAAGAATGTAGTGTTGCTACTATTTATTTGCAGTATTCTGTAGCAAGTAACTAATCGCACAAGAAAGGAGGGGGCTGAAGGGGCTTGAGCCCTCCCCATACTCCTGAAAGAAGGGAGAAAGTAACCACAGATCAGCAAAATATGATGTCTTTTTTAGATTCCAGCATTGATAGAAATATATTGAGCCTCTCCTAAACTTATTGAATTGTTGTGCAAGTAATAGCCATTATTTTCAAGCCAACATGATCAAATTTTAACTTAAATGTTAAGAAGGAACACCTCAAAATTGAGAGGACGCGATTTATTAATTCCATGTATTGCAATTCAGATGTAGAGATGTGCATAATTAAGAAAGATATTTAATTTAAACTGTTGAATCAGAACTGCCCTCTTAATTTCTGTGTTTTCTTTTTTTCTAACATTTTAGTTAAAATTTGGTGTCCTTTACCTGAAAATAATGCTTGTCGTTTGTTACTGAACATTAGAAATAAAATATAGCAAGACTACATTCTTTATGAATTATGTACTGTAAAATCACTTATTTTTGTGAGCGGTAATTCTCGCAAACATGAAGATATTGGTGATTTTGTGAATTCTGAGCAGAACTGAAAGTTGAACAGAGTTATGAACAGAAAAAAAGTATTTCAGGAGGCTTTAATTTTCATGGTGACGACGAGCTCGCTCGTGCAAAAATAAGTGATTTTACAGTAATTTATGTTCATTAAATCATGCGGAGGAGCAGATTCTTCAAATGATATCGAATGATTTTATGGCCACACTTTTATTTTTTTAAAGTTTGTTTGATCTAGGGCAATGTTTAATAGTTTTCTGGAAGAATATCAGCAAACCTGCATGCTAGGTTTTTAAGACAGGCTAGTTTTTTAAGTACCGTAATTTCGGCCCTATTGTCCGCGGACTATGTGTGTAAGTAAACTTTTTCGTGATGCGGACAATCCGGAGGTGCGGACTATCTGCAAATAAATTTTATTTCAAATGAAACTTTAATCGAAAGTTTAACACCTTTTCTCTTGATTTAATATTGTTGTATGTTTTCCACAAAATAAAGAAAAAAAAGAAACATTCTGCTATCCCGCAAAAAGCGTTACCGACAAAGCACATATACGGTTAGATACGCTTACAATTAGATACGCTTTGGTTACCGAAGTATAAACATCCCGGTTCTCCTCCACCCCACATGTTTTGAATATATTCTTTCCGGTGCTCGCCGAACTTTTGTTTTGTTTAGTTGTTCATCCATCGCGAACGTAGTGGCAAGATGAATGCGAACTCAGATGACGTAGTTGAAGTTTCACTTTTTCTAATCGCTATCGGAATCCATATCTGTTGGAAACTTAAGACTAGGGATTTATTTTCTCCTCCCCTCCGTGTTTAGATAGGGGAATATCGATACACAAGCTAGAGGAGGGAGCACGTGGGAAATACTCGTACATTCGTAGCAGTGCCAGTCAGTCGTCATTCTTCATTTCTAGTGAATAGCAGTGTGTTTGGGATTATCTGTTCTTTCTGAAGTTTTTTTTTTTTCTCATAATGGGTCGTCGTAGCTTCACAGCAGAATTTAAGCTTAAAGTAGTTGAAAAAGCTGAAACTGATGGAAATAGAGAAGCAGGGCGTATTTTTGAAGTGGACGAAAAGGCCGTCCGAAACTGGAGAAAACAAAAAGAATTGTTGAAAACTCTTGGGAAAAAACGTGCTAATCGGCATGGCACAGTAAAATGGCCTAAGTTGGAAGACAATTTGGCGACTTGGGTCTTAGACCAAAGGAAGCTTGGTCGTTCAATATCTACAGTGAAAATACGGCTAAGAGCAAAACAATTAGCCAGCGAAATGAATCTCAATGATTTCAAAGGTGGGACAAATTGGGTGTTCCGTTTCATGAAACGAAAGAACCTCCGAGTAAGGATGAAAACAACGGTTTCGCAAGCTCTTCCAGATGACTGGAAGGACAAACAGCAGTCGTTTTTAGAGTTCACAAAAAGTGCTTTTACAAAGGGCAAGTACAATTTGAAGCAAATTGTAAACATGGACGAAGTCCCGCTCACATTTGACTGCCCGCCAAATCGGACTGTTGATACCTGTGGAATAAAAACTGTGCCTATAACAACTACCGGCCAAGAAAAGACACATTTCACAGTGATGCTGGCATGCTGCGCAGACGGCACCAAGCTGAAGCCGCTCATAATTTTTAAGAGAAAAACATTACCCCCCGGAAATTTCCCGCAAAATGTGTTGATAAAGTGTAATGAAAAGGGTTGGGTTAATGAAAATATAATGATGGAGTGGTTCGACGAAGTATGGAGAAGACGGGAAGGTGCTTTTTTCAACCCCAGAGGCATTTTGATAATGGACTCTATGAAGTCCCATATCAAAGAAAGCGTGAAGAGCGTTGCGAGCAAAAGCATTTCAGCCGAACTGTGCGTGATTCCTGGTGGATTAACCAAAATTTTGCAGCCTTTGGACATCAGCGTCAACAAAAGCTTCAAGTCACGTGTTCGTGCTTGTTGGGAAAGTTGGATGTCCGAAGGCCTGCATACATTCACTAAAAGCAGACACATGAGAAGAGCCTCGTATGTAGAAGTTGCCGAATGGATCGTGAAAGCGTGGAAGGAAGTTTCTTTTACAACGGTGCAAGCTGGCTTTATAAAAGCGGGAATAGTAGACCGTGAGAGTTCAGAAGAAGCAGTAGACATCGACAGTGACGCAGATGCAAGCGAAGATGAAGAGGAGAAGCTTCCGGAAAATATTTTGGAACTTTTTCAATCGGACACGGAAGAGTCCGAATTCGAAGGATTTAGTGATTAACTGTGAGTTATGTTTATTTACATTTGTTTTGTAAATTTTTTAATAAATAATGTATTTTTAAATTTTATTCTCTGCATTTATGCGTTTTAACATTTGTTGAGTCTGCATTGTCGATCGACGATAGTGGCGATTGCATGCAATTATTCCTTGAAACAATACATTGGTAAATTTAATTTACTTTAAAGTTTTATTTACTAAGTTATTTTAAATTTTTTACTTTAAAGCTTAATCATTAACTATTGCTTAACATAAAGTATCATATGTTGAAAACAACTTTAATAAATTATTTTTTAATCGCGGACTATGCGGTGGTGCGGACTATCTAATATTTATTTTATTTTTGAAAGACGAAAACTCGGCCGCGGACTATGCGCTGGTGCGGACTATAGGGGCGAAATTACGGTACATAATAATAAGGGATGTGCCAGCTGCTCCAATTGCTCCCAATTGTGCCAAATTAATCCTAATACTCCAATCTGCTACAAAAAAATCGTTTTCGGACATTTTTGCTCCAAATTCAGCAAAACTGCTACATTTTAATTTTTCCATGTATGTTGAAAACGTTTGTAAATCTTCTAAATTTTTACAAAAATACCACACATTCTAAGCTTTCTAATTTCAATCTTTCTCTATTGATATTAAAAACGAATATTATTTCTTTGGCATCCCTTTGTTTAAACCTCCAATGCTTTAAGAGTAAAATTTGACCTCTGTTTTAAATTTAATTTTATAGAAATTGGTAAATTTTGCTACCAAATTTTTTATTAGTCGCTGATTGTAGTTAACCCATTCGTGCCCAGATATTTTTTGACTTTCTTTGATTTTTGCCAATTCCAGAAATAATAGATAAATTCTGATATTAACTTCTGGAACAACGGTTGATTTCTTTTAAAATCATTATGTATAAAAATTGAAGCGTCAACATCCTACTGGGTCATGTTAAAATATTTTGTGGAGTTGAGGTTCAATACTCATGAATAAAGGCTAGGAAAAATAAGTAACATTTTCAACTGATAGCGAGAGTGCTGTCCTAAAAAAGGGAAACTAGGCATGAATAAATTGATATAATTTAGTAAATATTTAATTTTTGATTTAAAATGGATATTTTGTATAGCAATGTATAAAATAACTGATTTTAAAAATTTATTTCATAAGCTTCTGACTCTCCTTTCTCCCCCCCCCCCCTTCCCCAACCAAAAAAAACCTTTTTTTTTTTTATTAGCTAAGAGTTTTTAAGAACCTCCTTTATTTTCAGTTTTTAGATGGGCATTCTTTAATCACTTTTCCCTTTCCCTCCAAAAATAAATTTTGTATTTCAAAATTGACATTCTTGTGCTCCAAAAGTGACTTTTTTTGTGCTCCAAATTGATCCAGAAATCTGTTTTTCTTGCTCCAAATTGCTTCAAAATTGTCTTTTTTCTTGCTCCAAAATTTAATTTCATCTGGCTCATCCCTGAATATATCCCTGTTTGTCTTATTTTTACAATCATAATGTTTTGTGTTTTATGACTGCAAATTGATTTTAATAACTGGAGCAAAAAATGTTTTTGTTATTAAGGGCATAACCAGGATTCTCATTAGGAAAGGGGGGCAGAACCAAGGAGACTATGGAGTCCAGCTGCTCCTCTCCTCCCCAAACACACATACACACAATCTATTTTCTCAACAAACAAACAAACAAACAAACAAAAAAAAAACAGTAAACTTTGGTGCGTTTTAGTTTTTTTTTTTTTTTTTTTTTTTTTTTTTTTTTTCAGAAGGAAAAAATAATATGTTGGGCCCCATCATTCATAGCATATTGCTTATATATTCAATACCCTTCAACATGTGTAGTTTAGAAAATGGTTATCAATAAAAATTGTGTTTTTATATAGCAACAAATTGTCTGTGAAAAAAAAAAAAAAACATTTACAAAATTTGTAATACTACTAGCTTTTATGGAGTTTCATTTATTTTGGTTAAGGCACACGAAAGCTATCTGACTATAAGAGGGGAGGGTGTGCTTTAAGCGGAGGACTTTTTAAGGGGCTGTTACTTGTATTCAGGTTACATTAGGAGAAATTACATCCAAAACTCCCATTAGATCGAAATCCATGAGAGAAGTCAAAACTGTGGGCCTGCACACTTTAGCCATTCCCCAATATTCAGTGTCTCATCCACTCGGCCATTGGTTCGTTTTATGGAGCTTCAGAAGAATATTCATGGATATGGATACTAACACCACAATTTTTTCTTTTAGTTAATCAGTAACAGCATTCTTTGGAGCTGAAGTGATCATAAAATCTGTAAGCTAAAATTTGGAAGAAAAAAAAAAAGATAAGCAAAGAAAGAAGAAAATAGTAAAAAATCGAATACATTTAAAGTAAAATTATATAAAAAGAAAATGTCAGTTTTCACTGATTATCCTTCAATAACTAAAGTAAAACTAGACTATATAGAACTATATGAAGATTTAATAAAAAATTATACATTGAAATGTCAAAATACAAACATGTGTGTGTATATGTATAAACAGCCAAACTTACATAATATTGATATCCCATTAATCCATCGAGTGAAAGTATGCACAAGACAGAAAAGAGCATTAAAAATAAATAAATAAAAATCCAGAACAGAGAATAATAATGGTGGCCTTAAATGTTGTACACAAACCTAAGTAGCAATAGAAAACAGAGCTATAAGAGCTAAAAAAGTTGGAATTACTTACCAATTGAGATCTTGTGGGCCTAAGCCTAACTGCAAGAACCCAAAGAAAAGTGGAGGTGAAAAGGAAACTAGATTAATCAAGTTCTAATCATCAGGCACCATAAATTAATCCAGTTAAATGAAAAAACAGAAATAGCTAAGTTTCTGTAGGTTGCATGACAAAAAGAGTCATTAAAATCAATCTAGGGGTGTGACTATAAACATTTATTCAAACCCAATTCCAAAATCGGTCAAAGTCCGAAAAAATGCTCACTATGCAAATGGATCATTGACAAATGTGCGAAGTCCGAAATTTAACAGTATTTCAGAGTTAATGCTCTTGAATTTGATGCATTAACGATTCAGCAAATCAGTAGTGATCCAAGTTCGATTTCACATTGTAAGATGGGGGAAACTCCCCCCCCCCCCCCCAATGATAAATGAGCCAGATAAAAGTCAGAAAACAAAATTGCTTTCTGAAAGAGAAAAACAGAAAGTGCATTTCCAAAAGCTATACCAAAACTAACTAATGACCTGTAGTTTACTGTTTCGCCTATATCTTTGAACTTGCTGAAAGGTATGCCACTAAGTAATTGATAGGCTGTCATGTGACGCTTGGTACTACATGTGTACAGAATATGTGAAAAACGATAGATGATTATCTAAAAAACTGTTTCTGTAGTAAATGGAATTTTATTTTACCTCTGACCTGAACGTGACCCAATTTAAAAAAAAATAGTAATTCATGCCTGTTTCACAAAATGAAGTTACCAGATTTTTTGTTGATGAAACAACTCTATCAATTTGTTGGGTGATTGTAATGGATTGAATTTTCTAAGCAAGCATATAAATTTGGGAGGCCCTCAAGCAAGGGCCTTGGGCAAAGTCGGTATTTGCCCCTTCGATAATCAGTCCATGGAAGAGGTGAGGAATCAAGGTGTTCTGAATTTGTCTGAGAGAGAACAGAGAAGAGCAATATTGAACAGTAAAGACACTGGTCAAATTAAGTTTTTGTAATGGAAAAGTTTGTAATAAGCATCTATTTAATCTTTATATTTTTATCAGAGTTCTATACTTTATTACACTTTTACTAAAAGGTATTTTTCGATGATGTTTTGTTTGTTACTGTATGTATAACATAATGTTGTGTGTGTATGCATAGCTCAATTTATTGATTAGCTAGGGTTGTATAACTGCATGGGCAAATCAAGACTTTAGCCAAGGGCCCCAAAAGTTTATGTTATTCTGAAACATTTTTTTTCATATCTACCAAAGTTTTATAAAGAGATTTTTCAGATTAAAAAAAAAATTATAGATAGGGACCAGGGCCCTGGTTTTTCACAATCAGGCCCTATGACTAGCTTATTTTAGGGGAGGGCAGCTGCCTTCCCTAAAATAAGCTAGCCCGCTTATTTGCCCGCCCTTGGCTACGTCCATGTTTGTGATAATGTTCATTGAATGTTTGTATATTGAAGAATCCTGTTTGAAACTTATTAATTTTCAGATTTTCTCAAGAAACCTCTAGATTATTATGTATCTCAATTGCCTGTCCCAGTAATAATTATTAGAGCTGAGAATAGAACTGGCCTGATAAGAGCACGTCTAATGGGGGCAGAAGTTGCAAAGGGTCAAGTTCTCACTTTTCTAGATGCACATTGTGAGTGCTCTAAAGGATGGCTTGAACCACTTTTAGCTCGCATTGCTGAGAAAAGGTAGATTTTTACTTCAGTATTTAGTATAACAATTTTGTAGAATTGAAATGTAAAAATCTTTGTTCTCATAACTAGGAACACATTTGAGGGTGATTTGTTGGGTGATGGTAATGGATTGAATTTTCTAAGCAAGCATATAAACTCACAACATTTAAGGTTGTGTAAATGGAGCATGTGCTAAAGGGGTTGCCTCAACTAAGGTTTGCCTCGAGTGATATGAACTCTAGATGTGCCACTGTTTATACAACAGCAAATGAGTAGACTCCAAGGTTTTTCAGAGTATACCAAAGGTTATGGTGCTAATTGACGGTGGGGGGGGGATGCCAGGGATTGTCCCGGCTGAAATATGTAATGTCCGTGGCTAGAGAAATATTAATTGATCCCTGCTGGGGATACTACTTATCCCCTGCTAAAGAAATGTTAAATTAATCTTTGTTCCTAAAAATTCAACAATACCTTCAATAGTAGCTTACAATTGATCATTATGTTCAGCCGAGCCCCCCCCCCCCCCCCAAAAAAAAAAAAAAATAATAATAATAAAATCCTGGCTATGCTACTGCCTGCCAGGGATACTATTTATCCCCTGCTGGAGAAATGTTAAAATTAGTATCTGTCCCTACAAGTTCAACAGTATCTAACGATTTTAAGTGCCAAGAATAGAAATTCTTCTATTGTTTACTAGACAAAGGAGCAAGTTAGAAACATCCCTTTGAAATAGATATGCGTATGCCTGATGCCACTTCTCATTCTGTAACTGGATTCAGGTTTCAAAGAAAGGCTGCGAAATGAATGAACAAGCACATTTCTGCTGCAAAGTGAATTTGAGGGTAGACATTAAATCGACATTGGCAGGAATATATGTGTATGGAAAATCGGGGTTGACTTTTGTTTGAATTTAGTACCCCATTTATTTGCATTCAACCATTCCCACTTCTCCTCTCGCTGCTGGTTCTTTTCCAGCAGCTCCAAATGCAGTGAGTGTTTAACATTCAGCTGTACTCGCCTTCTCCTGCAGTACTTTTCTACCGTACTTTACTCCTCACTGCCTTTAAAATTCCTTCAAGGGGGAGCGCGTGGCAGGGAGGTCTGCAAGAAAGGTCATGGCATGAGCAGGACAAGAGAGGTGTTGCCCTCCTGTTACTTACATTTGTCTTGCTCCCTGCTGCGAAAGTGGGCTGAGTGTAAACGAGGGACAAGTCACTTTCCAACATGTTGGCATTTGCATTTGTCATGTAATTCCTAATATAGTATGTGAGTGGAGCATTTACATCTTCCCTCCTTTTTCTTTCTTTCTTTTTTTTTTTTTTCCAAATGTCCCCTCCTGGAAAATGTTTTCTTTCAAATGGACCCCTCTGGTGAAAATGATCGATTCGCACCCTGCCAAAGGTTCTCTGATACAAGAAAATAACAAATCAAAAGTGTGTAGTCAAGGGTTAAATAAATCCATAAAATAACTTTTACAAGGTAAATGTATAGTTTAGTGCAGTAAAACGTAACTAAGTAGAGTGAGTAGCTACTAAAGTGCTTTTCTGGGAAAGGCAGGTTTCATTTAAATAAGAGTAATTCAGTGTCCCAAGACTCAAAATATTTCTAAGGCACATTTTTATTAAATGAAAGTTCTGTTTTTGACTAGGGTTTTACTTATCTACAATATGTAACATTTTGCTTTACTTAACATAGATTATTAAATATTTATTCAACACACATTTATAAACTTGCTTTGTACGTATCTCTTGACAGAGGTAGAGCCATTTGATAGTGTTTATAAAATTTTATATTTAATATTTATTTAAATCTTTCAGAAATGCATTCTCTTTCAATTTATAGCCTTTTAAATATTACAATTTATATTTTAATCTGAAAAATATTTTCATAACTATCATTATCAATCCTGTAATAAATGATTATCATTAAAGTTTTTAGATATTTTATTCTTTATTGACCCTTATTTATTTCAATTTTCATGTGTTATATACAGACTGTTTTATTGCTGAATTTTATAACTATAACAAAACTTATTTTTAGTAGTAATACTTTCAACTACTTCATAGTTCAAAATACACCTTTATTCAGTGAGCACCTGTTTCTTGTAGAAAAAATATTTGTTGCTTTTGATTTCACTTAAAAAGATTTTACTGTAATAGTAAATTATTTAAATTTAAAGAGTTAAAATTTAAATAAATATAAGTTTAAAGTGCAATAAGATCTCCATTTATTTATTATTTTAATGTTAATGTATTGATTATAGTACAGTCTATTCTGACAACTGATATCTATAATCTGTTCCTTGTATGTTATCAAGGTTTTTTGGCAAATTTGACATTTCAAAGAAGCTAATTTTTATGAACCATTTCTATTTATTAATTGGTTAAAGTAAAGAAATCTTTAAAAAAAAAAGTAAAATAAGAGTGATTTTTTCCCAACTTCCTAATTATTTCATATCAATTTTTACTTTTCATTTATATTTAATATTTATTTAAATCTTTCAGAAATGCATTTTCTTTCAATTTATAGCCTTTTAAATATTTCAATTTATATTTTAATCTGAAAAATATTTTCATAACTATCATTATCAATCCTGTAATAAATGATTATCATTAATGCTTTATATTTTACCTGATGATACCATGATTTTGAAAAGAAATGCCACCTCAACATAAATGCTGAAGCTAAGAAAAATCATGCTAGAAAAATAACAGATGCATAGAAATACCACCCTCTGTAAATGCTGCATTCCATTATTGCTGTTTTGTAGCAAATTCCATCTTGGAAAATTGCAGTACAGAACAGAATTTTAATTTGGACATCCAAAAATTGGGATTCTCTGAAATTTTGATGTCTCACTAAATAAGGCTGTTTTTTCTTTCTTTCTTTTTTAAATAAACATATTACAAATTATAATTAATTTACATACTTAACTTTTTACAACTTAGCATCATGCTTTACTCTATCCAAAAAAGTTAACTGGAATAAGATTATCTTCTTACTTTGAAATGTTCCCTTATAGAAGGGAATCATCTTTAAAAATGACTTATTTTTTTTATTCATGTAAGTTTTACTGGAGCTAAAATTGTTACATTTGACCATATAAATACCACAGTGTTTTCTTCCCAAAATTATGATATGTACATGAAATTTTAGTAGTGTTTTCTGTGTGTCCATATGTTTTTTATGTGACTTAGGTTAGTGGTAATTACCTATTCCTTTAATGTTCATTTTCAGAAATAGAGTTGTGTGCCCTGTGATTGATATAATTCATGATGACACTTTTGCTTATGTGAGAAGTTTTGAGCTCCATTGGGGTGCTTTTAATTGGGAACTGCACTTTCGATGGTATCCAGTTGGTGAGAAAGAATTGAGAAATCGTAGAAATGATTCTACTTTACCGTTCAGGTAGATTTTTCTCTCCTTCTTAAATCTAATTTGCCTATTTCCTTGTATAACATGTATACAGTGCAGCACCGATAATCCGGCATCAGCGGGAATGATGCGGTGCCGGATTACCGATTTTTCTGGATTACAGATGTGTTGAAAATTTCCATTAAAACCATCGTCGATCACGTGCTATTAACCAGTGTATTATCTATCAATGAAAAGTAGTCTTAAAATATGCATACGATCGTTGTATAAACCGCAAAAAAAAAAAAAAAAAAAAACTAAACTACACTAGAACAAATGTAATTTAGTGTTTAATTCAAACTAAAAACTATAAAGCAGAAAAGATCGTTGATTTTGGAAGATCTTCATAAAATATAACACAAATAGTAACTGAAATTTATTTAAATACTAATTTAAAATAAGTGTATTAAATTATTAGAATCTAATTAGCTTTTGTATCTACATTAAATACATCAGTTAATTTGACTTGCTTCATTTTTTTTTTTTTTTTTGGTTTTCGGTATTTAATTGGTTAAATAAACAAATGCACATTCATCAGTTGACTCTCTGATATAAAATCGAATTTATTAAATCCCTCCGTTGTTTGTACCCTAGAGTTTTATTTTGCAAGCTGAATTATTCCCAATTTTGCTCTCTTCAGTCTCTTCACAGCTTCGATTTCGTACGGTGACAGGATGTCTAGAAACAAGGCAATGTGTCTGGAAGGAGCCGAAGCATAAACATGCTGTCTCATTTTAAAAATTCATTCATATTAATGTTCTATGAAAGCACTCGCATTATCTTTGAATTCTTCATTCAGTTACACTGCACCTTTGACTGCAATTAATTTAAATGTAATAAGCGAACCAAGCCGTATTTACTTTTGTTTTTATCTTGGTATTAGAAAATGCATTGATTCAAATATTTACGGCAGTAATGGTGATCGGCAAAGACATGTTAGGGCCAAAATACGAAACAAAAAGTAAAATATTCGGTGAAAAACGATCTATTGAAGATGAAAAAAAATTAAGATAGCCATACATCAATTAAAATCAGTGTTAAAAGTTCCGGATTTTGAGATTCCGGATCCCTTTGGGGAGAAAACAAACAAACAAACAAAAAAAAAAACGAGTCTAGTGCCGGATTATAGGTGCTGCCGGTTTATAGGTTCCCGGATTATGGATGCTGCCGGTTTATAGGTTCCCGGATTATGGATGCTGCACTGTATATAGATGAGTTCAGGCTCTTTTTTCAAAGCCTGAGCCCAAGGACTTTTAATTTGAGCCCACCCGAGCAATTCTATTTAAGACAGAACCTGCTAAAATTTCAGCTTATAGATAAATAAAAGTGAATTACTTCATTGATGGCATATAAATTTTGTTTGTACAAATTGAAGATAAATATAGTAGCAAACTCTTAATGCACCTTCTATATAGTTAAGTTTAACAAATAATAATGTTTCAATTTTTATCAAAAGTTTTGCTAGCTTACTGAATAGCAAAAGAATTAAGCTTCTAATACATCAGCAATTTTGTTTCTTCATTTTATAATCAACTTGGGATAAATTATCGAGGGAAATGATCTTGTGAATGAAATACAGTCAAAATATCCATCATTTCTTCTCTTTCCCCAGAGATGGAAGTGATATACATTTGTTAATATAAACTGATCTCATGACTAACTAAGCAAAACATTTCATGCACCTTCTAAGCACCTGTGCTGAGTTTTTTCTTCTTTTTTTTAAGTATATTTATTTTCCCCATAAATCACTTTTTAAAATCTGTTTACAAGTAGTTTGTCCAGTAAAGCTTAAATTTCTCACAAGCCCGTCCGCAAATAATATTTTTAAAAATTCAATTTGAATAGCATTTGGCACTTTGATTCATTATTCTCTTTCTTAGATTCCTAGTTTGAGTTCTCTAAACTCTTTGAAAATACAAAAAGTATATGTAAGAAATATATTTTATTCATTGACTTGAAATATTCATGAAAGTGCTTGTTGTAGTAAGACTTTACTGTACATACCATATTTTGACATTGCAACATATTACGAAAGTAAAGTATGGGTCTTTGAAGATGATCTCAAATCAACAATGGTGAAAATATGCAAATAGTGTATTTAAAAAAAAGTATGCATCATTCAGAAGTACAAGAGTGTCCAAAATCCTTAAGCAAGAGGGGCTAAAGACAGTTATCATGCTTCACCATGGTTATGCATTTTCTTATCCATCAAGGTTGGCATCAAATTTCTTGAACAAAAGCAGATGAAAGGGATAGAACATCTTGCCTGTTCTCTTCTTCTTGTGGCGTCAGTTTCATTTCAAAAATATAATGTATGAAGCTATGAAAGCATATTTTTCATAGATTCTATAAAACAGGTTGCCTGAAGCACAAAAGTGCATTGGTGTGGAGAGGACTACTTTAACCTTCTGAAATTTTGGTAAATTTATCTTGAACTATTCAGCTGTATTCTAAAAATTTCAGAATGATCCTCATATAAGAGGTTCGATTCTTCAGTATACAAAATTAGAATTTTAGAAAGAGGTACATGATTTCTGTGTGGATAACTCTTGTTTAATTTCAGGACTCCAGTGATGGCTGGAGGTTTGTTTGCAATTGATAAATCTTATTTTGAAGAAATTGGCCGTTATGATGAAAAGATGGACATTTGGGGTGGTGAAAATATCGAAATGTCTCTTAGAGTAAGGGTTTCTCATCTTCTGATATGTTCTCATTTAATATTGTATATTATAGTATTTTTAACACTCCCTCTCCCTGTTTTTGGACCTGGAATAAAGTGATTTAAAAAATAAAAACTATATAGCTCTTTTTCTTCTTTTTAAATAATATTTTTATTTCTATTTTTCTAACTTTCTTTCTTTCTTTTTTTTTTTTTTTTTTTTTTTTTATTGATTTATACGTATTAACATTAATCATCTAAATAATTCATATTATTTAAAAGACGCAACTTTTGATTGCTATAAAATACAAGTGAATTGCATTAGAAAATTTATAATTTTTTTTTTTTTTGAGAAAGTTTTCTAATGAAAGAGTATCAACAATTAATGAAAGATGTATTTTCTTTGTGAAAATAAAATTTCTAAATATATTTATTTTAAGAAAAGCTGTTAAACTTGTATTTTTGTTGAGATAAAAACAAACTGTTGAACAACCATGATTAATTTGGAAGCTGGGAATTACATTTTTTTTTCTGTTATTTGTTGACTAAATAAAAAATTCAATACTTAAAAATTTTATTTTCTAGGTTTGGCAGTGTGGTGGATCCATAGAAATAGCTCCCTGTTCCCATGTGGGTCATGTGTTTAGAAGATCATCTCCATATACTTTTCCTAGACCTGGGGGTGTTGGAGCTGTATTGTACCAAAATCTTGCCAGAGCTGCTACTACCTGGATGGATGAGTGGAAGGATTTTTATTTTACATTAAATCCAGGTTTATTTTTTTTTAAATTCATGTTTGAATTCAGAATTTCTACTATTATTAAATTTTTTTAATTACTGGTCAACAAATAATGCGGATGAAACTATCTAGTGTTACAGTGAAAAATTGTACTTTAAATCACAGCTGTTAAAGTAATTGGTATAACATTTTTCAGAAAGAGTAATCAAGACTTTTCAATTTTATATTTTTGCCGCAAAAACTAGATGTAAAATTTTCGGAAACTTCAAAGTGGTGAAAAAAAATCCAAACATTTTTTTCTATTTTTTTTTCCTAGAAAAAAATTGGCTTTTTGCAAATATAATTTTAATTTGTTATATTTTGGTAAAAGATACAAAGTAATAAACTTTTCAAAAATTTCTGCAATAATTTTTTCCCACGTAACATGGATATATATATATATATATATATATATATATAATGCATATATATATATATATATATATATAATGCATATATATATATATATATATATATAATACATATATATATAATAATATAATGCATATATATATATATATATATAATACATATATATATAATAATATAATACATATATATATATATATATATATATATATATATATATATAATACATATATATATATATATATGCCAGTAGCTTTTCTTGTTCAAAATAGTATTAGTCTAATGAAATCGTCATTTAACCATGCATTTTGGGTATGTGCATAATTATATATATCTTTTCTTTGTTTTCTGGTTATGAGAAGGTTTACATAAGTTTAAAATTGAGCTTTTGGGATCAGGTCTGTTACCATAAAAAAGGAAGCATATATGTTTTTTTGTCATTATAGTTTAGTAAATGTAAGTTTGACAAAAATTTTATTGGAACCCATTTTCTAGACTATAAAATTATCTACAACTTTAATATTTAAGATGTTATAAAAAAAAATAAGAGAGAGTTTGAGAGATAAAAACTATACCATTTTAAACTAATTTGCTATTTATTAAAAAAAAAAAAAAACTTTTTTATAGAACATATTGTGTGTATGTGTGTGAAACTAAAAAAATCAATTTGCTGCTGTTTTTATTACTTACACCGATTAATTTTTATTATTAACTACAATTTTATTTCATCAATACAATTCTATGTAATAAAAAATAATAAAAGAATAACACTTTATAATTAAAAATTTCTGTAATATTAATCAATATTACTACAACATTTTGAAAGCAAATTTTAATTGTATTATACTTTCTGTCATTCTTTTACACAGCCATTCATTCAACTGGATTAATGTTTCCAATTTAAAAAAAAAACACAGTTCTTTTATTTTTTAAAAAAAGATTGTAAAAATTCAAAATCGTACATAAAAGTAAGTTTCATAATAAGGAATCGTTTTTTAAAGAAATTTTAAATTAACATATTATTATTGATTTTAGTATAAAAGTAATTGAAAATATAACATTAAAAGTATAAAACAAGTAGATTTTTGCATATGTAATTCTAAATTGTTTTAAAATAAATTTTTCACAGAAACCTATTTTTTTAAATAGTTTTTATGTGCATTATGTATATATGTATATACTAGCAGCGTAGCACGGCATTGCCTGTGCAATGGAAGAGAAATGACCATTGACCTTAAATATAGATTGTAAAGGGAAGGAATGTGAATCCTCTCACTGCAATGATAAAAAAAGAACTTCCCGCTGCAACGGAAAAAAACAAATCTTAAATATAGATTGTAAATTGAAGTAATGTGAATCCTCCTGCTGCAGTTCTAAAAAAAAGGACATAGGACTTTCTGCTGCAACGAAAAAGAAAAAAAAAAAAAAAATGAACACGGCACCTGATAGTGTACAGAGGTTTCTGGGAATTGGACGTGGTTAGGCTTCTCTCCTTCTACCTGTCTGTGTTCTAACAGTCATTTATCGGTAACACCTATGCAACTACTAAAAACAAATAGGGTACAGTCGTTGGTATGAGATTGTAAAGGGAAGGAATGTGAATCCTTCTGCTGCAATAATAAAAAAAGGCCATGGGCCTTTCCGCTGGCGAATAAAAAGAAAAAGAACACCAAGAACTGTGTTAGAAAAAGCTGCCCTCCCCCCACGCATTGGTTTTGCTGCCTGTTGGCAACATTCAGGGATTCCTGTTTCCCATCACACTGTGTCCTTTTTCTCCTGTTGCTTCATTCAAAATGCTTGAAAATTGCTGAAAACTGAACAAAACATAAAATAAACCAAAAACTCATTAGATCAACAGCCGTGCGGTTGGCCAGAATCCTAGACTTTCACACTTTAATTGCAGATAAAAAGAAATCTATAACTTAAGATGGAGTCGATAGCTTTCCATCGGAAGACGAAACATATTCCCTTTTTATTCGTTGAATAGTCCTCATTGAAAGTCCCGTTTCAGCGCCAGTCCGTTCTAGCAACTTCTGGATTGGAATGCTTAGAGGTCTAGACTGACTTCATTTTCAAAAAACATACGTACTTTATTTACAAGGTTTTGTTCTGTAGAACGAACAGTTCTTCCTTTAGAAGACATTAAGTTGTTCTGAAAAGTACAGTTGTTTTGATATTTAAGAAAAGTAGTCATAAAATTAAGAGAGCAAAGAAAAACAAACTAGCAAGCAGATAAAAATAATCGCAATGATTGAAAACTATCCAGTCTCCCGCCAAAAGATCTTCTTATAACCCTATAACGCTTCCTGCGTTTTCACTCTTCTTTCCTAGGAGAAAATAAACTCGTCTGCCTAGATTTCCCGCCAGCTGCCTTCTCGTGATGGTCGAATAATATAAATGTTAATTAAATTTTAAATAATTAATTACAAAATACTAATTAATATCCAAATAAATATTCAATTTAAATTTAAAAAAATACTAAATTGTTGATTAATTAGTAAAAAATTAATTACAAAATATTAATTAATATACAAGTAAATATTCAATTTTAAAATATAAAACTTACACCATATATGAAAATCAATGGATAATTAATTGATTATATTATTTAATTTCGTTAAAAATCTAGAAAAACACCCTCAAAATACACAATGTTATTAAATTTACTTGAAAAGTAGATGAATACTTAATAGTAAAAATTTAATAGTTTTTATCAAAAAATATGGTAGTAAATTAACTGAATATATTGATGATCTCCAGTAATCATACAATAAAAAACAAAATTAATGATTTGCATACAATGTATAATTAATATTTTTAAACTTATATATTGTATTGTCATTATTATACAAAATTTATCTCTTTTCTTTTTTTTCCCCCCCTATGCCCGTCTCTGACCCCTCGGTCCTAAGTCGACGAGCTGCCCAATACAAAAGAGAACGAATAAAGTAGTCAGTAAAATCAAAACCACTGTATTGTATAAAAACCAGTAAAACAATTAATAACAGCAGGACAAGCGTTGAGGTGCAGTGCAGTCTTAGGTACGCAATGGTCACATAGCAGGCACACATCCATGTCAGTCACACATAGTCTGCACATGTGTCTCTGCAAGTAATCATGGTCTGTAATGAGTCTGAAGCAGGCTACTTCGACCGCTCTAGGCAAGGAGCCGGGAATTCTTGCTTTCTTTTTTAATAGAGAGTTCCAACTCTTCCGTCAGCTTTCTCTCTATTAAGGTTCTCGCTAAACGATGGGCTGCTTTCAAGGCGACAAGTAGTTTTTTATGTACAATAGATACAACATACATGTTGTATGTACATATATTGTAACATGATAATACGATAATGTTTGAAAACTAAATGGTCATACATATATAGTTATACTGGATACAGAAGAGGAATCTTAGTCAATGTCGTGATTCTTTAGTGTCGACTGCAATATGCTGTGCCACGGCGGGCCATTTAATCTCATTATATAAGTGGCATCACTGGGCCCAGAAGAGGAATCTTAGTCACTGTGTACTCTCAATGTTGACAGCAAGATGCAGGGCCACAGTGGATCATTTGGATGCTTCAAATTACTTAGAAACAGCAGATATAGGCATTGCGCAGTCAGAAGATTTATTAGAGTTTCGCGTGAGGCATGTGCCCCGATTGCTGTGTTGAGGGGATGCCGAAATTAAGGTTTACCCCAGGTGACATAAATTGTAGTTGCAGTACTGAGAATCTAATTTTAAAACCTTTAAAATACATAAGCTAAAAATACAGTCACCTCCCTTTAATCTGCAGACCGATAATCCTCAAACTTTGCTAATCTGCAGTTGATTTTTTAATGTAAACAAACAAGTCAGTTTTGGAGAGAATCAAATTTCAATGTGTTCGGCGATTCTCGCATAACAAACATTCAAATAATAATAATAAAAACAGGCAGAAACACACAAATAATAAATAACCATGCTACTGACCATAATTATAAATGCAGTGTTGAGTTTAATAACAAAATAAAACACTGAAAATCTGGTTTCTCCCATTGAAATACACTACAAGAACAGTTAGCTTGTAATGCAGGAGGAAAATTCCCTGGTTGCTAGGATCACCGAAATGCTCTATTCAGGCCCATAGCCAATGGGGTGCCAGTTGGGGCTGAGCCCTACCTAGCATCATCATTTGCCCCCCCCCCCCCCTAGAAAATTTCACATTTCATCTTTATTAAAAATTTTAATACAAATATTTTGAAAAAAATTTAATATTTTTAAAAATCTTTTATTATTTTTCAAATGTGTGATTACTTAATCTCCAACGACTGACACCTATTTAAAAAAGTCGGTTAACTAGCCAATGCCACAGCCACACATATAGTAATTTGCATTAAACGATCAAAGTTGAAAGACCTAACTCTCTTAGCGCCTATCTCTGAACTGCCAATGCGAGGAACTTATGATTATGATATTCAAGAATAAGGTTTGTTCAAAAATCTATATGAATTTACAACGAATAAAGACGAAAAATTAAGGAACTGTTCCAAATTCATTCCACGAAATGCTACATATCTTTCACCAAATATACAAAACGATGTCATTCAGATCTTAACTGACTGTGTTCGTGAGAGTGTCATTGACGATGTAAAAAGTGCAGATGTACCTTGGTTTATAATTTTGGCATATGGTATGAAAGACAGAAAATGTAATGAAATTTTTGCTATTGGTATTCGTTACGTAAAAGATGGTCAAGTCTACGAAATGGCATTATGTGTGAAAACTACTGAAGAATTAGATGCACAATCTAATTTAGCTAATGTTCTACAGAAAAATGAATTAAATACTGATCATATACTATATGCGATGTTATGACTGAGCTTCGCGGTGATGAGTAGAAAACGAGGTGGACTTCAAGCGATAATACAACAGCTGAACCGATCTATACCTTATGTTCATTGCTGTAATCATCGTCTCCATTTAGTTATAGTGAAAGCTATACATGATGTTCCGGTCATTAAACAATTTTTTGATCTGTGTTCCATGCTATACGTGTTTCTTAAATGTGGTTGTATAGCGAAAAACTATGAAGGTTATGCATTCAGCCATCTCCTGGAGCAGCGTTGGAATGGACATTTGCATGTCACAGATATAATTTATAATAATTAGAGAGCAATTGTTAAAGTTTTAAAATTCATCGCTTCTAGCAGAGAATATGATGGTGCTGATGTAACAGAAGCTACTGGTTTACTTACAGTTATCACCAAGCACAAGTTTCGATTTTGCATAGTTTACGCGCGAAAAATATTAAAAACGTTATATCCAGCTGATAAACAGTTACAGAAACGTGAAACTAGTCTTAATGATTCCTCAAAAATAATAGAAGCTGTAACAGGATCTATTAAAAATATGCAAAATGATAAAAATTATGAAGAAATTAGTCACTTTAGTACTGCTTGAGATTTTGACAACGCAAATGAACAGCAAGTTAAAAGACGAAAAGTACCCGGTTAATCTCTTAGAGATTTTGTCACAATGGAAATAGTTGGAACCAACTAATATAATGATTCATTGAAACAAATGAGACTATTGACGTAATCTTAACTGAACTGACTAGGCGATTCAGTGAAAATAAAACTTTGTTAAAAGCCATTTCAGCTGCAGAAGAATTAGATTTTGACAGTATTCATTACTTGTCTTCCTCAGGTATTGCCCTCTAAAGAAGAATTGACAGTGGTTAAATCTTATTTGGTGAAGTTTAAAAAACTGCAACGTTTATCAAAAAATCTCTGACCAAAAAGTTGCATTTGAAGATACATACAAATTATTAGCAGCTTCGTGTACATTCAGATGCAACATTACTGTATGTGAATCGACATTTTCTGTCCTTAGCCTAATAGATCGTGTACAACAATTATCAATGACACACGAGCGATTAACAAATTTGGTTTTCCTTGTGTTTGAAAAAAATAGAACCAAGAATATCGATTTACAAAAATTTTTGCAGAAATTCAATGAGATTAAAAATAGATGACTGCAATTGTTTTGATTTATGTAATATATTTAAAACTGTGATATATATATTTTTAAATACGGGCACTTGTTATAATAATATGAAATAGCTGTTAACCAATTAAAGTCACTGTGCCTAAGTGAGATACAATTTTTCACAGGTTTGTCACATTTAGTGTAAATAGAGTATTTTATTGGAGATTTACATAAAGTAATTAAAATATTATTATTTTAATTCTGCTTTAATTTATTTATAGACATTAAGCTATTATCTGTTATCTAAAAAAGACTTAAATATCATTATCACATTTAGCTTTTTTTTTGTCACGTTTATCGTAATGGAAATCTAAATGAGATTACCGAAGTACTTAACCCTTAAATGCATAGCGATGCATATATGCATCGTATTTTTCAGTGCCGGATTAGAGTAGAAGCCAAATTTCTTATGTCAGTCTCCCGAAAGCAGAAAGTGGGTAAAAGTGTAACGTACGTCGCAGAACAATCACAGTCTTTGCAGAACATTTCATCTTTTAAAAGAAAGAAGATATAAAATGATATGTTCTGCAGAGGAATTAAAGCGATGTGCCCTTTATGCCATGCCTTCTTTCTTCACTGTTTGCATAACTTTTATACCCATTTTGCATTTTATTGTGGTCTGTTAGACTTAGACAAAATGCCTGCAGAACATTTGCAACTGTTTGAAGTTATGTTGCAGAACACTGGATATAATTCTGCTCCTGGGGTCAGTCTCATATATAAAATATAGTTTTTTTTAATACTAAATGATTCATATGGATTCATTCATATGGAATGATTTATATGATTCATATCGTGAGTAATAAAAGTTTCACATAATTCTTACAAACTGTTTGTCCTTGGAGAAATGAATTAGTTATTCATAAAACTGATATAAGGAATTTAACTTATACTCGTGGTTATCGTGCGAACGAGAAAAAAATTCATGCATTTAAGGGTTAAAAGTGACCATACCAAAGTATAAATTATGAATACTATAGTTTTTCACATAAATTTATTATTTGTTTTCTATATTGCTTAAAGTTGTCTTTAGTATTGCTATAATAGTGCAAATTTGAAAAATGTTTATTATGTTATTTAATTTTGAGAGTTGGAAAAATTACAATTATTTTATGATATAATAAGAAGGTAAATTTTCCATTCACACACGTTTATCCTATAATTCTCTGTCTGCCTCACCTTTCATTAAAATCCCCTTTTGAAATTAAATTTTTTACCCATCATATCCTTGGGTAAATTTTTAAAGAATTTGTGTTCATAATAAGTTTTTTTTATGATACTGTATTACAGTCATTTTTATTTCATGCGTTCTCATCTTCCACAATCAACTTTGAGACTTTTTAACTTTTAAGAATTTATTGAATTATAAACTTATGCTAATATTTAATATAGAAATATTGATAAAAAATGTTATCATTAAAAAAATATATGAAACATAAATGCCACCCCCACTTAAGTTGGGGTGCCCCGCCCCCCTATGGTTACGGGTCTGGCTCTATTATCTGGCAATTTTTGCCATTCATAGCTTTTCAGGATTAGCTCAACTTAACAACACATATGTTCAAATTCCTTTTGCATGTTGTTAACGCACTTGATTGCTATAGTGATTCTGATACAGAATCAATAAAAGAAAAAATATTCCTTGACAAAGGGTTTAGAATTGGGGAGAATTAGATAGTTTTCTTTCAAAATAATATTTTATTTCTGAACAAGAAATTACATTTTAAAATAATTTTTAAGCTAAAATTTTTGTAGACAAATGTGAAAATTTAAAACAATCATTACATCATCACCAATGTTTAATTGGACAAATTCTTGTATAATTTAATTAGACAAATGTGAAAATTTAAAACAATCATTACATCAGGCCAATGTTTAAAAAATTTGAAGAATAATCAGTTATGAATTTTCATTTTTTGAAATATTGTATGTTGTATTTTTAAAATAAATATGCGTATTTTATTGATACACATATACGTATTATTTTAGTATGCTTAAATTATTTACCTTCAATAATGGATAAAATGTGTTAGTATTGAAAAAATACTTGATCTTGAAAATTTATTAGTCGTCATCTTTTCATTTTTATGTCTATTTATGCATGATTGAATGAATCAGCTCACTCAAAATCGGCAAAAGAAAAATGTCAACTAAGACAAGACCAGTAATCTGTAAAATCCTACAATCCGCACAACCTTTGGGCGAAACTTTTGTGGATTAGAGGGACTTGAATGTACTCTAATTTAAATATTGTAACATCTCAAAGCACTAACTACAATTTACTTTTACCAGTATTTTAGATTAATGAATTTAACTTCATTCATGAAACATTTCTATTACAAGAAAATCCTTCAGTTAAAGTTAAAAGTTAAACATTGGTGCAATAGCCCACTGCGGGGCCAAGGACTGCGCTGCCCAACCATGCCTTCGTGACTATGGGCTCTGAGGTGCAGAAGCATATGCCTCGGCCAGGTGGTTAGCTTGATGCGAAGCTCCCAGTGTTTAACTCCCAGGCAAGGTTGGTCCTCATCTTATCAACCCACTCAAAGGATGAAAGGCTGAGTTGACCGTGCCCAACCTGGGATTCGAACCGCTGACCTGTGGTATGGCAGTGCAAAGTGCTAACCAATGTTTCGGTATTATTTGATCTCTGGTTACTTGTAATTTGTTATATTGAACTTTTACTGTTGTGTAGATTAAGTAGCTAAATATTTTATTAATGCCTAATTTTTATTTCAGAAGCTGCAAAAGCAAATAAGAATATTGATGTTAGATCAAGATTAGAAATACGAGAAAAACTGAAGTGCAAAAGTTTTAAGTGGTATTTGGATAACGTGTGGCCTGAACATTTTCTGCCAACACCAGACAGATTTTTTGGAAAAGTAATATGAAATTTTTATTCTCTGATATTTGTTTAATTCTCTAGGTTAATTAAATTTTCCTTTTTGTTTCATCAAAATCGGTCAACTAAAATGCAAGATACGGGAGTTTTGGGTTTCCGTATTGGTTTGAATAGAATTTTCTAGAAATCTCAAGAAAAATTGGTCCTAGGCCTTCGGTAACCTCACTTTAGGGGACTTATTTTTGGTGCCAAATTTGGCGATATTTTGCCAAAAGTCACCAAGCTTGGCAAGATTTTGGTCATTTGGCACGATTTTCCCAATGGGGCTTGTAAAGTTGTTTTTTCTGCATTTACATATTTAATAGCCTAATATTTCTCTTCTATTACGCAATCATAATCGAGTCTGTTCTAGTAAATTCTACGGATGGATCTCTCTGGAACCTTCCACAGTGTTCGCTGAAAACTATACAAGCTGCAGGCTCTCCCAGTTTGAGTCAGTGTTCATTGAGCTCTTGTCAAGTGAGTTTGCTGTTGTTATGCTTTGTATTGATGCTATAGAAGTGGTGTGTTTGCTTGCTTTTCGAAGCTGATTTTTAAGTGCTGTGTGCAAATTCTTCATTGCTGTGTCTTAAGGGATTGTGTACGATATTCCTTGCATATTTCCACTGAATTTTGCTTGTGGAAATATTTTATTTTGTGTGAGAATTACAGCATTTGTGAAAGTTTCTGTACTGAGTGGACTGTTATAAACGAGCTACTGGCCATTAGTGTCTGTGAATTTTGTACAGCTTATTGTTCGACGAAGTTTTAGAAGCAATAAAGTTTGTGTTCTATCCTGACAAGTGGACTCTTTTCTAGAACTTTCTACACCAACTGGACTTTAGAACGACAAACCCAGGAAAGCTAGCAGAGTTTTCTGCTACAATATTGATAATACATGCTTACCTTCTATGAAGGATTTAGCTTGACGTGACAGTTAAAAAAGGAACTGAACTATATCAAAAAATTAAAAAGGAAGAATTAAAAATGGACTATTATTAGCCATCATCATCAATAAAAGGACAACTCTCTTGATCAGTTGAACCAAATTTCTCATGAATAGCATCAAAGGTAGTAATTTTTTTTTTTTTTTTTTTTTTTTAACGGCTTTTGGGAAAACGCCCATGCAAATTCTTCTCTTCTTTCGATATGTAAACCACATTCTGTAAATCTTTTGTTTGATTAAATCCACTGAAACCTGTGCTATTTATTGATCCTATTACAGTAGAAGATCGATATACCACAATTCTCCATAAACCGCATTAACACTGCGGATATAAACAGAGAAAATCACATTTAAGAAATTTCTACAATCTGCTTTTTTTTTACCGTAATTTATGGAAGAAATGCTGCGCGTTTATGTGTTTAAAAGTTCAAAAATAGTAAGTGCGGCGTTTCTACCGGGTGCGGCGTTTACGATATTTTAATTTTTTTTAGCCGATCTTCAACGAAAAATCGAAAAATTCGTTTAGTGATAATTTTCTCAAAAGATGGCGCCACCACCGATACGTACTCTTTAGCGTGCACAGATCACAGCGTAGCGAATCAGAATGCAAACCTATCCCCATAGAAAAGAGGTTTAATCTTTGATTCAGTTTTGGAGAAAGTCAGAGCGCTCTGAGATGGGTCCATGTCCGGTGCTCCTAAGTGGATGTCTTCATACATCCAACCGATGTCTCCTCAATTAAGTAAAAAGAAAAAAAAAAATAGAATTAAATCTTTTACATCTACATTGTAGAACTATAATTAAATTTTAATGAAGTTTTGAATATATATTTTGAAGGGTTAAAGTTCTGTAAAATACTGCAAAAGTGTACTACCCTCTATTAAATGCACCCGTTTTTCACATGAACCTCTATTGTTCTTAAAATACTGAATTTCAGCCAAAATTAGTCTATGTTGCGCGCGGTGCGAGTTTACCCCTCCCCCCCCCCCCCCCCAAAAAAAAAGTTAATCTAAAAGTTATTTTTTTTTTTATCGACGTGCGGCTTTGCGCCCTGTGCAGGAAAACTCTATCGAATAAACACTGCCAACTAATTGGTATGCTCAAGAAATGCTGAGTGCTTTTAAAATAAATCCCAATGTTATAAATATCAAAAATAATAAATAAATAGAACGATCAAGTGTTGTTACACAACATTCAGTTTAAAACAACAATTTGCTGAAGCAAGCTCATTATGTAATCAACAGCTGGCCATCCGCGGGGGAAAAATGTTTACTTTTAACTGGAGCCTCTTCTTACACATCGATTGCTGTTTTCATTTTAATGGCGCCTGCTAGTCTGTCCGAACTTTGTGCGGATGCAAGAAGGTTTTTAGAACTTATTTTTTTATTTCTATAAATTCGCCTTTGTGAATATGAACATTGATATCTGATTATTTGAAAATAGAAATCGCAAGCTTCGTAAAATAGCGATAAATACTTTAAAACTTTCTATGGGAAGGGGGAGAAAAAAGGAGATTTCTTTTACCGTTTATCCAATTTCTCCCGAAATATATTCGATCAGCTTTTCTAATAAATTAGGTCTAATAAGTAATGCAACATATTTTTTATTTATTTATTTTTTGTTAAAATTCAATTTCTAAAATAATTTCTTAATTATCTGGCATTGACTTCTTCTGACCACGACCCCCCCCACCACCAACGATCGCGGCTGCGGCGTTTATGCCGGGTGCGACGTTTCTAATGATTTTCTAGCTAACTAAGCTCCTTTTCGTGGGTGCGGCGTTTCTTCCATAAATTACGGTACGTGCTTTCCTAGGGAATTAATTTTGAGACATTAGATAAATCCCACAACATGCCAACCTGAAAATAAACAATTATTCTCTGATGCATGCATTATGCATTATCAGCATAACAGCTGTCCTGAGAGGAAGAACTGTTTACTTAAAAAACAAAACAAGGAACCTCTCCCTTTTTCCCTCCACTACGGAACCTCTCTCTTTCTCCCTCCTCTGCCATTGACTTCCCAAAACACTCCAACATTTTAAGTTTGACACTCCAACTTTTTAAGTTTGAATTTGGACCAGCAACTCCAACTTATTCTCATCATATTTGCAAGTTTTTAAGTGTGAGACTTTAACTCTTTTGTTCCCAGCACCACGAAAATCTTATTATCTCTTAATTCCCACCAAAACAGCTGAAAAATGCCCTACCCCGTTGAAGGAAAGCAAGTATTTTTATCACTGATTTGTGACAGTTTTGAACCTCCCTTCTTGTATAGTTTAACAGGCTAGAGGCTTCCTATTGTTCTAATCCAAAGAAGATCTATTTTAACTGCTTTCAACAGCCCGTTGCACACTGGTACATTGTGCATATCATGATTACATGGATTATCTGTTTACCCCTCTTCCTTAAGCTCTCAAGCCTCAACGGATGTAAAACTGACAATAAATTCTGTGTCGAGCGAGAAAGAACTCGCTCTTGGATGGCCAAGCCGTTTGAGGACACATATCAGATGGCCATCTTAGCCTTTATGGGGGTCTAAAGTGTTAAATGCTACAATAATGTATAAATAGTAATATTAAAGTCATTCAAAACAATATTTATCCCAATCAGCCTGTAGTAAAAAGTAAACTTGGACTAGAATGGCATATCAGTAGTGCTTGAGAGGCACACTTGGAGCTATAGGGTTAATACATAAAATGTTTTTATTATTTCTGAAAAACAGTATTTTATTAGCTTTTCAGATTAACTTGCATGGGATGCTTTATTTGTACTTGTTTATTTCAGATTCGTAATTTGAAAACCGATAAATGCCTGCAAAAAAATGTTGCATCATCTCCAGGATCTCAGCAGGGTCTTGGAAAAATAAAACTATCTGCATGTGTTTTTGAGGTATATCCCAGACAGGTATGTTAGAAAATTCAAGCTCAACTTATTATGCACACAGTGTAGTTTTTATGTCATTTAGTCAACACTGTCAGAAAAAGTTTCCGTTGGATAATCTACTGATGTTGTAGATTTGGCAAATTTAGTGTTCGTCTCGTAGGACAGTGTGCTTAACATAGATGTATTTTTACAAAACTTTGCTAAGGGGTTATGGGTGTTTTATTCAACTTTTACAGTGGAGATCCTGCTGTTGTAAACCTCAAATATGTATAGCAATTTTATATTGTTTAATAATATTTATCATCCTTGAAATGCTATTTATAAAATTTTATGCATATAGAACTTCTCTTTTGTGTGCTAAAAGAACTATGCTATACATCCTCTTTGAAATAAAGAACATCTATTTATGAACTTTAACATTACATATAATTTATGTGTGTATATGAAACTGATAAACGTTTCTGAGAAATGTACTTTAGACAATAACTACCTATAATACCTATTGCATGTGTTCTACCTTTCTTTCTTTCTTTCTTTTTTTTTGTGTGTATGTGTACCTACCTACACAAATATTAAAATCATTTAACACAATCTTATTATTTTTTAATAGCTATTTGTGTATACTAAAGAAGGCTATGTTATGACAGATGAAAGTATATGCTTAGATTCTCCAGAAGGTGCAGAAGACACATACGTGGTCCTGCTTGCTTGCAATGAATTGTACAGGCAAAAGTGGCAATATGACCCCACGGTAAAACAACCTAAAAGTTGCATAGTGTTTTTTATTGTTTATATTATCTAGTATCACAGATTATGGTAAAAATTTCTTTAAAACTGTTGTAGATTGAAGAAGAAACTAGAAATCTTGCAAATAATTGATGTCAAAAACAAATTATTGTACATGCTTATACTGTCTATTCAGTTAGTTCTTATCTGATAAATATCATAAAAAAACTGTCCTGAGATATCTGGAGATGCCACATTTCGATGTGTATTGGACATGACATGTGAAAATTTTTACCATCTTTTCAAAGTTCAAAAGCACTCCTACAAATTTAGAAATTCCAATTAAAACTTATTTTATGTTAGATGTCCTTAAGAAAACTTCATGATATGGATCTGAATTCAAGATACATAACAATTCTTGAATTTCCCTGAAATACAGTGATCTCTCACTTCTGTGCAGTTGCAGTACAGCAAGAAAAACGTGCAAGTTATACACTCTTTAGCATATAAACAAAAGCATGCAAAAAGAAACTTGTGAAATATAAGTACTACATCATATTGTCAATTAAAACTATGTATACATTAAAAAATGTAAATAAGATAAATTTTAAAATGCAATGAAATATTTTTTTTCAATAAATTACACATCTTTTGATGAACACCAAGAAAATTGAAATGGTTACATATCCATATTTTGTTTTACTTCTATTATTACTTTTTCACAAAATAATTTTAAATAAAAAACTGACGAAAAGGGTAAAATTCTTGCGATATGCAGCATTTGTCTGGCTGAATAATCTGTATTTTGAACTGAGAACCTTTCTTTTGCAATGTGCATAAGTGAGAGGTTTCTTCCTTAGTGTAATGCATAAATGAATGAGAATTATCATTGTTTTCTTATGTTCCTGATCGGGACAAGGGAAAATTGCACATAGGTGAGAGCACATATAAGTGAAAGATCACTGTAATTTGAATTACAGTAGTAAAATGTGTCAGAAATAAAAGGATGAAAAATTCTTGAATTTTTCTATTTTTAAAACTAATTTAGATAAGTTTATTTCTGAAAATTCCTGCAGTATATTTCTAATCAATATCATTTGATAGAGAAATTTCCCTGAACATTTGAACTAATAATTTAAAAAAAAAAAAAAAAAAGATAAATACACCTATAGCTCGATTGTCATAATTTTGCAATTATTGCATCTCTTCCCATAAGAACACGGCAAGTGAAGCAGCATCCGGCTTGGCCAGTGCTTGGGAAGGTCACCTCCCTTTCGGCTCATCCGCTGTGGAACTGTGTATGCTAAAGGGAGCTGGTGCACGTAAAATCCGTCGTGGCTCCAAAGTCCTACAAGTTGTTAAACGATACCTCAGGGGTGCCGATTTCAGGTGGTGGTTGGTCCCTCATCTGGAATCGGTTCAAAATTAGGAACCTACAAATAGAAGTCCAATCTCCTCGGGAGCATTGGCACCCCTTTTTCCATGGTCTATTCATGGACACGACAACAACAACAATAATAGAATAAATCTTATTTTGTTCTGAAATTCTGCTTCTTGTCAAACTGAAACCATGTAGTGATTTTTTCAGAAATGTATCTAGCGTGTAAATTGCTGAAAAATGTACTGGGCACTTTTAATCTAGCAAGATTTGCCCTATGAGCCCAAATATAACATGGTGTTTTTTGACTGATCATTTCCCTTAATAGCCCAGGCAAATAGGACTTTTGCTTCCCGAAAAATAGTGCAGAGCTGGAGATGATTTTAATCCACCGTTGTCATCCCAAGTAAGTACTGGGTGGGTTTTGCGAAGTAAATTTAGGTGGGCTTCACTTTTAGGAGCCAAAAAAAGAGCGAAAGGAGCGAAATTTTGGCACTTTCTGCAGTATTTCGCATATACCTTGAAAATGGTGCATCGTACCGCAATGTGATTTGTTACAAAATTAAAGAGCATAAAATTCTGCGTCTAATGAGTCCTTAAAAGTTAAATTCGGTTCAGCGGTTTAGCCACAATCGATTGTCAAAAATGGGCAATTTTTGCCAACTTGGAGGAAAAGCTGGTTTAATACCTGTAATTAAAAAACGGCCAGCCCAAATGAATAAACGCAAAGAGCTACCACATAGGTCAAGTTATTTGAACTTATATATACATATGTTTTGCGTAATCTTATAAATAAAAATGAAATTCTGTTTGTTTGTTTGTTTGTTTGTTTGTGGATTTGATTCGTATACAAATCCACAAAAATGGACCTATCGGCCTGAAATTTAGTACAGATATGTAAAATAATAAAGAATAACTCATAGTCCACTTTAAAACTTTGAAAGTCCACCCGTTCCCGGAATTTAAGAGATTTTTTATGCTCTTCACGCAAAAATCTTTCCGTAATTGTAACCCCTGTAGTGAAAAAAGTGTGAAATAAGGATCATGGTTGCCATGTGTGGCGATTTTGCCGAATAAAATGTCGTTCGTAGACAAATCCACAAAAATGAACCTATCGGCCTGAAATTTAGCACAGATATGTAAAATAATATAGAATAAATCATAGTCCACTTTAAAACTTTGCAAGTCCACCCGTTCCCGGAATTTAAGAGATTTTTTATGCTATTCACGCAAAAAGCTTTCCGTAATTGTAACCCCTGTAGTGAAAAAAGTGTGAAATAAGGATCGTGGTTGCCATGTGTGGTGATTTTGCCGAATAAAATGTTTTAAATTCTCAAAGTAAAAATAAAAGAATAATAATGATTTTTTTTTGTTAGTTTATATTCGTAAGGTTATTTTTTTAAATTATAATATCGTGTGCATGGGAAATCAGAGCAGGAATGTAATGCTTTACACGCAAAACAATAAGAATTGAAGATTTCCGAGGCTAATAGGTAAATTATTTTAGTTTGGCGAAAAAATAAAATGGCTCAAATGCCGATTTTGTGAAAGTGAGTTCTAGCGATTTGCACAGATTTCGGCTTGGTGCAATTTATTGAGAGCTTAAGGAAATAGATTTTTGAAAACAAGTGCAAAGGTTTTATTAGAATACAGCGTTAAATTTTAATGATCCGTGAAGAAATAATGCAGTTATTAAGGGATTTCAATTGATCTATCTCCAGAATTCTCGCCAAATGAGTACATTGATTTAAGTTGGGGGAATTCCGCCAAATTTCAGAAAATTGAAATCTTCTCATTTAGTACATCGGAGTAATGATGAATAAAACACGTTATAGTTGATAATTTTAAAAAATTCGGCTGTATTAAGGGATTCAACTTTTCAAATAAAGGCTTGCTTTACTTTTCGCGATCGAACCATTTCCCATATATTATTGCTGCTAAGTCAATGCTTCGAATGATTTCCTGAAAAAACGCTTGCAAAATGGCGTATGTTGGCACTTTGGCGAGGCTTAGATTTGAAACTGGATTTTATTTGCGACTGGGATATATAATGACACTGGTTATAGATAAAAATGAATGTTGGTATGAGTGTATGAGGTTGAAAAACTCCAGGACCGTTGAGCACCGTTGCACCATGAAATTTGGTTCACCTAAGTCTTTTATCATGGAGAAGCTTTTTATGCTATCCGTTTTCCTCTAACTTGCCACCAGGTGGCGCAGCAGAACGTCGAATTCTATTCCGTTTAGCCGTTTGCTATGCGAATATCGTCCAACCGATTTCGATGAAATTTGGTACACGCGAATATTAGAACACGGAGAATATTTTTCACTATCCATTTTGCTGTAACTTGCCGCTAAATGGCGCTGAAAAGCATCAACTTCTATACCGTTCGACCGATCGGCATAAAATTTTTTATACTTACAGATTTGAGCACGAAGAATATATTCTAACTGCGTTCCTTTTGATGTTACTCACCACTAGATGACACTGCAATGCATTATTATTTTAAGTCGCCACTAGATGACGCTGCAGCAGGCCAAATTCTTGACCATTCAAACAGTCGCTATGAAAATCAGTATACATAGGTATTTGAACAATGAGAATATTTTGGCGTTATCCATTTTGCTATAACTCGCCACTTGACGGCGCTGTAGCAAATCATTACTTTAATTAACTACTAGATGGCCCTGCAGTGTATCACTTCTTGACTGTGCAAATGATTGTTATGAAAATTGGTATACATAGATAGTTGAACACGGTCGCTATGAAAATCAGTATACATAGCTATTTGAACAATGAGAATATTTTGGCGTTATTCATTTTGCTATAACTCTCCACTTGACGGTGCTGTAGCAAATCATTACTTTATTGAACCACTGGATGGCCCTGCAGTGTATCACTTCTTGACTGTGCAAATGATCGCTATGAAAATAGGTATACATAGATATTTGAACACGGGGAAGAGTTTGGCGCTATCCATTTTCCTATAACTTGCCACTAGATGTCGCGTCAACACATGAACTTCAGGACTGTCCAGCCGATAGTCATGAAAATTCGTATACATCGATATCTGAATGCGAAAAATATTTTCGCCGTATCCGTTTTGCTAAAACTCGCCACTAGATTGCGCTACGCCGCATGGCCTTCTGCACCGTACAAACGATTGCCTTGCAATTCGGTATGCATGATTATTGGACACAATATAACGCGATATCCACTTTGCTATATCTGTTTATTACAATGAATAGTAATCACCACAAATCGTAATATCAAAAAGTCCATTCATTCCCGTGCGAAGAACGGGTACTTCAGCTAGTATCATTATATATATATATAATGATATTATGCAAAAGAAGAAGAAAAAATTAACCACATTACATTGATCTATGTCTATACTATTTACTCGAATTTAAATCTACCATTCTATAATATTATGATATACAATTGGTATGTTGTTATTACATTATTATATGGCATTCATTCCCTGGGACCCCTACCAATAGCCATCTGGCTTGCTCCTTTTCCTTCACCACTACGAGCAGTGAACTGCAAAGTGAAGATTAACGGTGGAGCGGTCCCTGTCAGCCCTGATACAATTTTCTGCAGAATCCCTGAATCACATGAAATCACCAAATGAGCTAGAGTCATACTTCGTTTGACTCTATTTACGTCAATTTATCTCTTAGCGGATTTGAATTAGCCCCCTATCCATTATCTTTTTTCGATGACATTGGAATGTGGAAGACTAGAAAATCCAATCTCTACAAGCTGTTCAGTCCAATCGATGCTAATACAAGCAATGCTATCTTCGGTGTTGATGGTGGGTTCTTGTTACATCGATTTATGTGGAATACCAATGAAAAATTTTCCACTATCATTGAAAAATATATCAACTATGTTAAAAAACACTGTGGGTCCAATTGCACCATAGTGTTTGATGGATACCCTGAAGATGGTACGGAGAAAGGCATAAAATCAGCTGTACATATCCGAAGAGCCCGTGCTATGTCATCAGCATCTGTTTTGTTTGATGAAACTATGAGTGCAACAATGCCGAAAGAAGTTTCTTATCAAACGAAAGTAATCAGAAACGTCTGACATCCACAATTACGAGCAAACTGACTAGTGAAGGTTTTCGGTTCAAGCAAGCCATCGAGGACGCAGATCTCTTCATTATAACAACTGCATTAGGAACATGTACACTTGAAAAAAATATGTTCATTGTCGGAGAGGACATAGATTTATTGGTTCTGCTGACAGCCTATGTAGCTCTTTCATCTGCAACGTCTCCTTTTTGCAACATTTATCTCTTAAAACCTTGTAAAGGGAATCAGGATACTGTGATTTATGATCTAAGGCAGTGTAAACTTTCAGATGGTACAAAAAAAAAAAAAAAAAAATTATTGTTTCTGCATGCCTTCAGTGGGTGCGACAGTACATCCGCTTTCTTTTGACAGGGCAAAATTAAATTTGTAAAGAAATTACAAAATAACTTCAGCCTTCAAAATGCAATAGCCATTTTTTCAGATCCCGATGCAACACCTGGACAGGTTGGTGAAGCAGGAGTTAAGTTTATTGTGTATGTATACACGGGCGGCAGCAAAACATCGCTAAATTTGTTAAGGCTACAATTATTTCAAAAATCCCTCCCAAAAAGTGCATTCAATTTAGCTTCTTTGCCTCCCACAGAAGCGGCTGCTCAGCAGCACTCCCTGAGGGTCTACTTGCAAGTGCAGGCTTGGTAGAAAAAATTTCTAAATCCAGAGCAGTGGGGATGGACGTCGACCCGAAACTGTCTGATTCTGCATACATGTCAAAATTCCCTCACCGCAGAAGCGGTCTCAATTGCGATTTTCGAGAGGAAGAAGAGGAGGAGAATCCCTTCCCTGATGAAGATGATGAAGAAGACTTTAATGTCGATGGTACATTTTTGCCAAAACGACGAAAGACATCATAAGTAACTTATGCACATACATATATAATGATGTCAATTCAAATAACTTGAAAGAACATTCAAACAACACGCAAAGAGCTATGTGGTAGCTCTTTGCGTTATCATTTGGGCTGGTCATTTTTGAATTACAGGCATTAAACTGGCTTTTCCTCCAAGTTGGGTAAAATTGCCCATTTTTGACAATCGATTGTGGCTAAACCGCTGAACCGAATTTAACTTTTAAGGACTCATTAGGCGCGGAATTTTATGCTCTTTAATTTTGTAACAAATCACTTTGCGGTACGATGTACCATTTTCAAGGTATATGCGAAAAACTGAAAAAAGTGCCAAAATTTCACGTTTTTTTGGCTCCTAAAAGTGAAGCCCACCTAAATTTACTTCGCAAAACCTACCCAGCACTTACTTAGGATGCCAACGGTGGATTAAAATCATCTCCAGCTCTACACCAGCTTTTTCGGACAGCACGATTTTATTTTGGTCTTATTTGCCTGGGCTATAAAAGCCTGATTCGTGCTAAATTTGAGGTCTAAATGTTGGATTTTTCTAATTATCTTGATGAAAAATTTCAGGGCTGCATTGCATTTGGGCTAATACGGTATTAAGCAAATGCATTATTAATTAGCTGCTGAAATATGGTAAAAAATGTCATACATTTCAATGTACCTTATATTAAAAACATACTTTCTTGGTAAATTATATGTGTTAATTTTTTTTTCTTGTTTTAGAAACAAACACTTGTACACATGAAATCAAGTTTGTGTTTAGATGTGCCATCAAAAACTAGGCCAGAAGCTTTAACCCTTCAAATTTGCAATGGAAAAAGCACTCAACAATGGACACTAGAATCTCTAGACTGGAAATCAAAATCATAAAGCAATATTTCTTCTAAACATATTTCTTTTATCATATTTAGCCAGTGATATGAGATGGGGTAAAGATGTATAATGTGAAAGTGATTTTATTTATCATTAACTATATCTTAAGGGCAGCTAAGATATTTTGGGATCACTGTTTAAGTATTTTTATTTTATTTCTCCATTTGTATATTCTTCATGGGGCAGCTAAAAAAGATGATGTAAAATGGAATCTCATGGGGAGGGGGGAGGAAGGTTGTTTTGCTTTCAAATGCACATGTCTTGCCATTACCGACAAACTATATTAATTGTTGATGTGTGGGGTATGATGTATTTTTTTATTTTCTTAATATATATTTTTGTTAGCAATTAGAAACTTCAGAATCAGTAAAAACAGAAGTTGGCATTTGTAGATAGGCATATTCATTTTGTTTTTAATAGGTATACAGGCTGGCTGGTTTTTTGTGTCGATTCCGTTTTAGGGTATTTCGGTCCATATTCATCCATTTCTGTAAAAATGTTATGAAAAAAATCTATATATTGTCACCAAATTTGGCAGTGGAAATAGCGCTTTGAACACCACCTAAATTTCAATCTTTTTCCATCCCTCTAGAGCAGTGACGTAGGAAGGGGGTTTAGGGGCTCAACCCCCCCCCCCCAAATACTCTTGGAGGAAGGGAGAAAATTACCACAAATCAGCACAATATAATATCTTCTTTTGCCTTGTTCCAGAATCAATCTAAACATACTGAGCCTCCCCCCCCCCCCCCCACAACCACCAAAAAAAAAAAAAAAAAAAACTTAGTGAATTGCTATGCTACTGCTTTTGAGAATGCATATTTTTTCTTTTGCATTCCTTTCCTTTATTTTAATTTCCAACAAAGCATGATTAAAAAAAATGCATGGTGTCCAGCAGTTTGGAAATGTACTTGAATTTTTTCATGCGTGGAATTATACTTGAAATTATAAAATTTTCGTTTTAATTCAGTATAGTTAATTTAGCATTTTTGAAATGAAAATATTCACAAAAAGACATCATATTTAGCGGTACAAAATTTTCATTTTTAGAAAATAGATGTGAATTTTTCTTCTGAATATATGCGAAATATAAGCAATTTGTGAATAGACATGAACTTATGCAAAATTTTTTTATTGTTGTAGATAGGTGCAAAATAAAACATTTTTTTTAAAGAAAAAAATGACATTGAAGAATCTTTCAATCATAAACTTGAGATTCTTATAACTTTCATGTCTGAGCTGTGTACAAAATCAATGATATTAATTAAGGAATTAGAAAATCCAAGCACAATCTAAAAACTGCATCTGAAAAAACTTTCAATAAACTTCCTTTACACGTGAAATTAAATAAAATAAATGGAGCCTATTATTTTGCCCATCTTTGGCTGCAAGTATGACCACCTTAAATTATATGACTTAAAGGCTTTTCAAAAAATTTTCTTTTTTCAGAGTACTTCCTCAAAAGGAGCTCATTGGTGGGTGCACTCACTTTCATCTCGTAATGTTACAATCAGTGAACAGAAATAAAAATTGCAAAGTTAAGGACATATTTCTTTTCAACCTTTGCTGAAGCAGTTTTACAAAGCATTAGGGGCCTAGCATAGACGCAGATAACTCATTTAGAAATTATAATGCCGTTGTTATGGACAGAAGAATGACTCTAAAATAGTCAAATGTTGAAATTACAACAATTTCACTTTTTATTGACATTGAATATAAATTTTAAGTGTATAAAAAAGTTTTTAAGTGGTTTATGCAAATTTTAGCTAAATTTTATAATTTTTTTCTGCAAAATTTCGACATTTTATTTGCGAAAATTCTATACCTCTAATCATATTGAAACACTTTTCAAGATTTCAGTTTGTTCATGCTTTATAACTTCTACAAATATTCTCATGTTCTTTTGAAATTTAATGTGATATGGATGCCTATTTGTAGTATCTTGAAAGCAGTGAGCATAGAATTATAGCTATTTTATATAGCCATACAAACAGATCTCTGTAGGCAACAATTTAAAATAAAATTTAAAAGTGAGTGTCCAACAATACTGGGTTCGCAAAGTCAGTGGCGTAGCCAGAAATTTTTCATGGGGGGGGGAGGAGGAGGGGGGTTACGAGTACTGCAACTCACATATATGCATACATGTGTGTGATAAGGGAGTGAAGAATATACATTTTGTATGGCAAAAAATTCCTCATGGGGGGTTATAACCCCCCTAACCCCCCTCCCCTTGGCTATGCCGGGGTCGCCGCGACTGAAGAAAAAGGGAGGAGAAAGCAAGAGGGGGTCTGGGTACTGGTTTTCGTGACGTCACAAGAAAGGATGGGATTTGGAACAGTTTGCATTGAGTTCAATGGAAGAAATGGAATTAATAATGCCAATAAATACGAGTAGCTTAATTTTTTATGACGCATTGAAATAGCATTTTTGTTTTACAACACTTTGTTCTTAAATAATAGTGAATCAACAATATTTTTTGTCAGAAATTAATGAAATAAATTGGTACTGAATTTAAAGCAGTTTCAGCATTGTATGCAGTATGTTTTGCATTTCGGGCTAGCAAATACATTCTAAATAATATAATGGTTACTCAATGTTATCATTTATCTAAAATAATATGTATATGGATTAAATTTATACGTTGTATAATTGTAAAGTCATATTTTTAAGTAAGTAAAAGTAAATATATTTTTAAGTAAAAATAATAATTTTTATTAATTTTACTTAAAAACTGAAATACATTATTTAGTTTTGCTTCGTTTTAATAAGCTTTTTGAAAGAATTGATGTTAAAAATATCCAGATTCATAAATAGTCATCTCAAGCCATTTGTGACGTCACAAGAGAGGATGGGATTTCAAAGAGTTTGTATTGAATTCTATGGAAGAAATCTGATCAATAATGTCAATAAACACTAGTAGCACGAGGAATATAATCAGAAATTTCCACAATTAATATTTTAAAAACTTGTACAATACATACTATATATAATTATGTTATACAGACTCCTAATGTCAAATTTTATTAGAAGCAATTAAAGCACAAAAAACAAGAAAATAAAAAGTAAAAGCTTTTATTACCCAAACCTTACAAATACTATAAAGTTTTTCATGAAAGCACTACAAGTGTTTGCTTTAGTTTTTTCTAGATAAGACTTTCAAATATCACATTGAGACATTTGAAATATACATAATTAAATATTTTTAAAAATTAGTGAGTATAACTCTTGAATATGTAAAACTGCCTAAATGCTCTCAGGGGTTTTCATGTAAAATATATTGCAGTAATACATATACTTTTCTGTTATTGTTGTTAGCATTGCAGTAATACATTTTCTTTTTTGAGTTAATTTCCAAATCTGTGTTCATACTTAATTTCAGAATTTTCAACAAATTCCGGTAAACCGTTTAGTTGGAAATATTTCTTTAATAAATACCTTCTGTATTTTTGTTTTTCTAAGTATCCAGCAAATAGATTTCTCTCTCTCTCTTTTTTTTTTTTAATAAATAAATCAACCATGAGATCCGCATTGAACCTTAAGCTACTTGGTATGTGCAGTGGAAAGGGATCTGCGTTTAATTTATAATTACTGGTGAAATTTTCTTAACATAGAATTGCCATGAAACTCTTGATACATTTCTTAATTTCAAAAGAATTTATATTTTCCTTTGCATTATTTTTTCGGTTTCCTCAATATCTTTTTCCTAAACGTTTTCTCTTCTTTTAGTAGGATCAGTTATTTCTTGTTTTTTGGTAATATCGGATATATAGGCTGGTAAGCTCGAAAAAATGCACGAGATAGCATTCGGTTCTAATTTATAATGCTTTCTTTTTACAGTTAAAAGTGCCCCATCTGATTTTAAAATAGCATCGTCTTTTAAAAGATCTTCATCTCGGAAATGCTCAATACAAACATACGTATTTTTTCCTGGGGACCAATTTTTTTTGGAATATTTTTAGTCCATTCGGCCCGCTTTTCTTCGTTTTTTGGGAAAAGTGAAAACATTTACATTTTCTCCTCTTTTGTAATTAGCTTTACTTAAACCTGGGACGCAGCAAACGGAAGCATAGTGATTGCTAGAACAAAAGAACAGAAATCAATCAAACTAACGCAAAATACGGCAATTTTATATTTTTATGTACTCTATAGCTTAATAACTATTATCAAGTATGTCGTATTAAGAATAGAGATTGCTGACTTACCATTAGTATCCAAAAAAGGCACAAAACATCTTAGTTTCTTCTACTTTTCCGTATGATTCTAATGCTTTTAACGGAGAAAAGTCCATCCTCTCTTGTGACGTCACAACACCTCTACGCGTTCAGTACCTAGGCTCGCCTTGTAATTGTCTACTCTCCCCCTCCCTTCTCGGGGGCTCCGGCTATGCCCCTGGGGAAAGTAATATTGTTGGTTTTAATATATTACAACAATCTCTCTTAATGTCTACTATTGGTGGACCATGTACAGTGCATAACAATTCAAATAAATAAATAAATACATTGCTCTCCTGTACTATGCAACTTTGATGGGTACTCAGTTTAAAATGATTAGGTATTATTTTTAATATTTTTCCTTGTTTAGTCAGATAGTGTAAATGTGCCTGTTTTCTTTGAATGTAGACTTCTTGAATACTCCTGACTACTACTTCTTGTGACTCCTGAAATAATAGTATTTAAATAATGTTATACAATTTAGCATACATTAAATTTTTGTACCCCAGCTTCAAATATACTGACTGTGATAGTGTATAAGGTTGTTAAATCAATGTATTTCTGTACTTAAAAGAAATTTATTCATTAATGTATTTTGTATTCTGTTCATGAAGCACTAGGTATCTCCTTATAAAGGAATTGCATCATCATTTAAATTTTACCAATTGTTAATGTTTTCGATTTACTAATAAAGATATTTTCTAAAAGTTACTTTAAGAAATTATGTTATTGAATATATGTATGTAGGGTCTCCCAAAAATGTGGTAACGGGCTTTAATTCTTTATCTATTGGAGATAAATTGAAAAAATGTTCAAAATAAGGTCAGAAATAAAATTCCGGTAAGAAACAAATCCTCTCGTTAATTTTCAAAAAGTTACTTTTTAAATTTGTATACAACCCCCCATACCCATTTGTATACAATGAATATATATATGTAGGGTCTCCCAAAAATGTGGTAACGGGCTTTAATTCTTTATCTATTGGAGATAAATTGAAAAAATGTTCAAAATAAGGTCAGAAATAAAATTCCGGTAAGAAACAAATCCTCTCGTTAATTTTCAAAAAGTTACTTTTTAAATTTGTATACAACCCCCCCGTACAAAAACATTCCCAATTAGTTAAATGTGCCCTATACACTAATGAGGTGATGTACCAAATTTGAGCCTTTCATCAGCAGAGATATCTCTAAAGAAAGATGATCAGGGACTATACATGATTGTGAATGTAAACATTTATTGCTGAAGTGGAAAAAAAAATTCTTTTGTAATTTCTGTATGACCCCTGAAATACGATCATTCGACGTGATTTTTTTCCCCTTCGAGAAACATTGAAAAATGGTTTAAAAAGTTTGTGAAAAATAATCACCCATGGCATTTAGGCAAGCGTACTATTGCTTAGGAAGGTTACAAATTCCTTCTGTGAAAAACAATTTCAGTTGATCATGGAACCAGTTCAGTACTGCCACCTTTATGTCATCATCAGAGTGAAATTGTTGACCCATTAAGCTTTCCTTCAGCAGTCTGAAGATGTGATAGTCGCAAGACAACAGATCTAGACTGTAAGCTGGGTGTTCCAGGATTTCCCACTTTCTATGGGCCAGTGCCTCGACACACACGTGTCACTATACACAGCCAGCATTCTGTGATGAATATCCACTGGCTTACACCATTCCAGTGTTAAAAACTTAATTACAGCTCATTGATCCATTTTGCCCTCAGTTGCATCCACATCAGCCATTTTTAAATGAATGCCACATCCTTACAAATGAAGTTATCACAAATCTGCTTGCGCACACTCATGCATGGTACATACACCTTCAGTGGAAATACATGAAAACTGTTTGCATGTGATGCTTCGAATCATTCATTTGAACACACCCCATATGTACAGGGTATCCAGTGCTAACGGTACCCAATGGCTATTTCTTAAACCATTAGTCAGAGACACGTACTTCCAATTGCAAAAATGCTCTAAATTTTATAATCTATTATATCAGAAACAATCGAAATCAATTCCTATAAAAATTACAAAATTTAAATATTTATACAGCCCCCTGGTCCTATCAGTTATATTTAGAAAAATTTTCTTTAGACAATTTCATGTACTATAAAAAATATTCACTCTTCTATGACCAAAATTCACAGAGTTTTCACATTTAAAAATGCCCCATTATGGTAAACCGTTGAGGGACCTATAAATATTGAAATTTTAAATTATAGGTTATAATTTCATTTTCTGGCATAATGCGGGGAAAGAGGCAAAACTAATTTTAGAATACTAATCCTTAAGCAAAGGGTTATAGTCGGGTTCTACAAAAATCTATCTGGGATCAGACTTACTACAGTATATATGTGTAGCATACAGATGTGTAACACCCAGTATGCTGCCCAAAGTACAGGAAGAGTTTTCTACACAGGTACATATTTGCATTGCAGCCGAAGGAAGCTATATTTGAACAAATGTTATGCTAACAGAATTTGTAATATTATTTTAAGTTTCTAAAATGTATATATTCGTACTTTAAAAATGTTTCATTTTCGAATTTAATAATTAATGAAGTGTTTTATTCCCTTGTTTTTGTATTTTAAGGTATGCAACACCAGTTCATTTAAAAAAACTCTTTAAAAAATTCTACTTTCAATATAAGCTATATTTTTATGTTAATTTATTGGATACACATAGTTAAATGTTAATCTTCGTTATTGCAATGGACAATCGTAAAATAATTGAGGAAATGGCTAATAAATATTACAAGGCTCAAAAACATGTACATTAATTTTTCTTAAATTCATTTTGTATACAACTCCTATTTTGCATCTCGAAAAGTGCTCTAACTTAAGCAAAACAAAGATTTTTTTTTTTTTGTGTGTATATGTGCATGAAACTGTATAAGGAAAATCTTTCTAAATATAACTGATAGAACCGGTGGACCATATAAAAATTTAAATTTCGTAATTTTTACAGGAATCGACTTCAATTGTTTCTTATATAATAGATTATGCAATTTAAAGCATTTTTGCAATTGGAAATATGTGTCTCTAACAGTTTAGGAAATAGCCATTGGGCCCCATTAGCACTAACCACCCTGTGTATATTAGAGTGGGCTTTTTTTTTTTTTTTTTCGAAATTATTATTCTAATAGTGCAGAAAAGGTTTTTCCTGGGTTCAATAAAAATGGTGTAAAATATTTTTATGATTAGATATCTTCTGCCCCCACATTGGACTTGAATTTTCGGAATATGGGTGAAAATTAACACTTTTTACTCGGCATAAAAACATAATTAAATTTCAACTTTCCTAATCTAATAGTGAGGAAAACATGCCCCCTGGGCACATTAATAAAGATTAAAATTACATTTTCGATTAAATAATATCTCCTGTCTTCGCATCGAACTTGAAATTTGCAATGTTTATAAATGAAAATGCACTTTTTCATGTGTTGTCTTATTGCCTCTTTGTGACTGGAAGCGATGGGAAAGGGAGGACATTGCCATTTTTTTTTTTTCTACTGTTGTTCGTTTAAAACTTTATTCTCAATTCTATCTTCTGTGATCATGTTAGTCACGTGTGCTATTGCATTTCTTTTGCGCACCTGAAAAAAAAAGTTATGCAAACAGTTCGCATCATAAGAATTTCAGTGTACGTTTAAATTAGATTCTTTATGCCTATCACAGAATAACTGATTCTTGTGCAAGTAGATATGGCAAAGAGATTCAGTATGCGGGACACATTTAAGTGTCCTATATTTGGGAGCCCAAAAGATTTTTCTCAAGTTAATCTTCCTACATACGAAGATATGTTACGTTGCTGCTTCTTTGAGCATTTAATCTTGCACCGAAAACGTGAAATAAAGAACTGAATTTCTAGGAAATAGTATCGCTACTAAAATTGAATCCATATGGGCAAAAGCAAGTAGAGCTATTCCTATTGTAACTCTTACTCAAATACTGCAAATGATCATATCATTCAAAATATTTAAATTTGAAAAGGTCTTACAAAAGAGATCATGGAAGTAAAGCTTTCCAACAAAAAATCGAAGCATTTCGCCAAGAAGCATGCAGAAAGTTATTTGACATTGCCGTCTGTGTGCAAATGTGCTAGTTTTGAAAATTGCACGTGAACATAGTAAAAAAGTACCTAAAAATGAGCAAATTTTTCTGAATGACCAGCGGGCAAAAAGGCTTCTTTACATTGGCTCACTTGACGTTACTGAAACTAAACAACTTCAGAATATTGCTAATAATGCCAAAAGAAAGGCTAAAAAATTATATTTAAATCCAGAAACACCTGATGTTGGACATGTAGTTTATGATGAAACAGATGATTCTTCAGATATACCAGAAATGGATTAAAATCTAGACATTTATAAACCACCGAGCTATTTCCTCTCTTTTACTGACTCTGAATCCAAGAAGTCCACTTGTATATCTTCTACCAAGAAGAAGAAGTTCCTATGTTGTAAGAAATTTCCTTCCCACAACATCACAAATGCAACTTAGCCTCTCATCCACTGCATTGGTTGCCGAAAGGTTTCGAGGCTTGGAATGGGCTGGGGCAGCAATTGCAAGTTTTCTCAATGATTTTGGTCTCTATAACTAGTAAAAACTCAAGTTTTGTGATTGACAAAAACAAAAACAAGCTGCAAAGGGAAAAAGCTAAAGCTAGGAAGAATATAAAGTTTGAAGATTTACATGAATGTCAGGCATCACCATTGAAGGGGCTCTATTTCGATGGATGTAAGGATTTTACTTTGACAGATGAGAGAGTAGACAGTAAGAGATACACCAGAATGGTTCAAGAGGAACATTTATATCTTATTGAAGAACTTGTTTCATGTTACATAACTTATTTAAGTCCTTGATTGGGTACCGGACAACATATTTCTTCGAATATCACGGAATATTTTGAAGAGATGCCAAGAGATCTCTCTCAGCTTCTAGCAGTTAGTTGTGATGGGACCTCTGTCAATACTGGATGGAATTCCGGTGTAATTTGGTGTTTGGAACTAAAGCTTGGTAGACAGTTACAGTGGATTATATGTCTCCTTCATTTTAATGAACTAACTCTGAGGCATCTGTTTGAGACATTGGATGGGCCGACAAACGGTCCAAAATCATACTCAGGCAGCATTGAAAAGGTACTCCTTACAGGTGAAACATTGCCAGTGATCACTTTCGAAATTATTGAAGGCGATTTACTAACAACTGATACGCGAGACTTAAGCAAGGACCAAAAATACTTGCTAGAAATGTATCAAGCAGTTCGATTGGGTAATTGTTCTGGGGACCTAGCTAGGCGGAATCCTGGGCCATTATCACATTTATGCTGGCTGACCACGGCAAACAGTGTTCGGACACTATATATTAGTTCTTTGAAATTGAAACAAATGTCTGAATTTGTCATGACATATTTTAATATAAAGACTAATCACTTGATAAAGGATGGAGCTAGGAATGTGTGGAGTACTATTTCTAGATCCAGGTATTGACCTCCAGATCTCAAAGATGTCATTCATCGAGTAATCTGTCGAAACTCATTTTTTGCACATCCTGAAAATATCTTATTGAGTATGCTAACAGATGAAAGATTGTACATCAGAGAACTTACAGCACATCACGTGATTCTGTCTAGATCAAGGGAATCATGTTCCAGTATAAAGTCTGTTCGCCCATTTATTCTACCGAAATTGAATTTTGAAGCTGCTGACTATACTGAATTGATTGACTGGTCATCAGTTACAATTACTTCTCCACCAATACACCGTGACATTCCCAGTGATGTATTTAACTCCATTGTAAATAATAAGAAAAATCAAGGCTGGAACTTGGTTCAATTTCCATGCCAAGCACAAGTAGTTGAGCGGTGTGTGAAGTTAGTCACAGAAGCATCAGCTAAAGTATATGGGTTTGAGAGTATACACGGCTTGATCAGATCCACTTATTTTCTAGATCGATTATGCCTGAATTCGATCACAAGGCAAATTTCAAGTCTCTATTTGCAAATTAAATGTAAACACACTTTTGACATCACGACAAATTGTTTATAGTTACCGCATCGCTATCTACATATATTGTATTTCTGTTACTATTGTATTGTATTGTGTTGCATATTTTCTTTCTTTTTTTGGGAGGAGTGATGTGATTAAATATTATTTAATGTTCTTCTAGCATATATATCTTTATCATAATTCAGGAATAAATATGTTATTTATGCCATCTATTTTACATGGATTGTATTTTTATAACACATAAAAAATTGCAAATTTCAAGTCCAATGTGCAGGCAAAAGATATTATTGAATCAAAAATATAATTTTGACCTTTCTTATCGAACCCAGGGAGCACCTTTTCCTCACTATTAGAATAGGAAAATTGAAATGTAATTGTTTTCTTTGCAGTGTATAAAAAGTATCGATTTTTATACAAATTCCGATATGGGGGCAGAAGATATTATCAAATCAGAAAAATATATTACACTGTTTTTATTGAACCCAGGAAGAAACTTTTCCGCACTATTAGAATAGTAATTAAAAAAAAAAAAAAAAATTTTTTTTTTTTTTTTTTTGGAGCACCCTACTGTATATATATATGTAAAGAATGGGCCTTACGCCATTCCTTGTTGGAATGATTGACACGACTCCATTGGGGTTCTAGGTTGAATATTTTATTTCAAAGTTCGGACAGAGGGCAGGAGTCAGGCCGGCGACCTTTTAGCTCCGGGGTTATCTTCGTACATAGCAGTTTAACAGCTAAAGCTGGAAGCTCCTGCAAAAGCTTCACGTTCCAAACTCCTAAAAGCTAAGCTAAAACTCGCAAGCTCCCAAAATTTCCGCGCTCTTGCTTAAATACTCCTTAGTTACTATGCCTGCTGGCAAGATGCAGCACGATCACGAAGGCGTTACTCTCAAATGTAATTAGTTAACTAGATTGTCATTCAAGAAATGAGAAACACCTGCTTACCCAGGAGTTCTAAAAGCACGTAGTCATGAAAACCACAGGAAACTGACGATACTGCTAAATTAACAATTTTCTCTTTATGGAACTTCAGAAAACGTCTCCGAGCATAATATTTGTATGGCCGAGAAACAAACTTTACAGTAAGAGTAAAAGATTAAAGAAGCTTTTTCAAAAAACATTAAATTAAATTAGGTTAAATTAGCAAAGTTTATTTTATTATTACATATATATATATATATATATATATACATTCCATTTTTGGAAACATGCTAATTTTAGTTTTTAATTCTGTGATAAATGCATTGAATTAGTTAAAAAAAAAAATGTACTATCTATATAACCGATCTTTAGTTAAAATAATCTTTACAAAAAGTTTTGATGATTGTATTAGGTATTTTTACTTACCATTCATTTTAACTGAAGCTGGGTGAGACATTTTTTAAGTTCTTTATAAATTATCATCACTATTATTGATATTGTCAAAGAAACCCAGTAAAACTTTATTTTTTAAAAGGTATTCTAAATTTTCATGGATTGTCTGAATGGGATTTTTAGACATATCTAGTGAGTATTGTGAGGGGGGGGGTTGGGGTCTTTTGTAATTTACATATTCATTCTGATTTTTTTTTTTTTTTTTACATGCATTTAAAAAGTGTTATCATTCATCACAATGAAACTAATCATCAGATAATGAGAAATAGAAATTTAGGAATACTATTGTTAGGATTGAATTTATTAAATTTTACTTATAACACAGATATGCACCACTCTTACTAATAACTTGGGTTATAATAAGTAACATGATTGTGATTTAATCATCGCCATGAGGGTCTACCATATTTTTTCTAGTGTATACTAGCTTCAGATTTTCTGACAAGTATAGTAAATTTGTATATACTAGTTTCTAAATTTTATTTTTTTGTGTGTGATATATTTCAATAAAAGGTATTTATACTGTTACTGTTTTAAATATTTTTAAAAGTTGTAATTTACAGAGATGCCAACTACTACAGATCCTCCGTAGTTTCTACAAAAATTTTTCAGAAAATTTGGTTTACTATGGACAATAGAAAAGCATGTATTTTTATGGAAATTTAAATATAGATTTATTCTGTAATGTTTTTAAGCTACTTTCTTTTAATGATGAAAAGAAAAGTACCAAGTTATTGCACAACACCCAAAGCCTAAAACAAACAATTATTGGATGCAGTCGGCACCGAATTTGTTATCAGCGTTAGCTGAAGAGAAAAAATGTTGAGTCTGGACTTCTTAAGAGCCTCTCTTCTTTCTTCCCCCCCTTCCCCTTTTTTAGGCTAACTATTCTGCCGCTCTAACTGTGAAGACTTGGTAATAGATTCCGTTCTGGTAAGTTTCTATTTATTTTTCATTATGATCAATTTTTAATAGTGTATAATTAAACTCTTTTTTAATAGTTTAAAAAAAAAAACCTAAAATTTTGCCTATTCGACTGACTTCCGACAAACGTCAAAAACTACTGAAAATATTCACCATTACTACTGAAATGTCTCATTGAGGGTTGGCATCTCTAAATATCCACGTTTTTTTGTTCATCGTTTATACTTGAGGAGATAACAGGATAATTCTACAAAGAATAATATGTAATTTTTATCAAAATTTTCCATGTTGAATATATTTTGTATTTTATACTTGGATATAAACGTGATATATTTGTTTACTTACATGTTAATTTTTAATTTGTAACATATTTAACTAAAAAATAAAATTTAAAGTTCTTTCTTGAATTTGTCTATAGATGTAGTATTTCATTGTGTACTGTTTGTGTATTAAAAAAAATAATAAATATCATGGAGAATGACAGTTTTAAGAGTGACCCAGATACCACCAACAAACTGCGACACTCTATATATACAGGCTTTGGGTGATGTCCCCTTTCTATCTTGGAATCCCCTCTAACGATTCTTTAAAAATCAATATATAATTTTAATTAGTGCTGAAATTGGTGACTGACGTCGCCGTTTTATTTAGGAAAATTAATTTTTTTAAAAATTTAATAGAGTTTAAAGAGGGGACTGTTTAAGTGGAAAAATACGCTGCACTTATATAAGCAGGCAGCCAGTTTATGATTTAATACAATAAACATTAATAAACTTGTTTCTGGTAGGATTAAAAACAGAATTAGTTATATCAAATCGTAGAGAAAGAAATATATACAATTTTATCCTTAAAACATTTATTTACAGACTAGCAGCCTTCGGCGACCAGTTTTGGCTGTCAATAGCTGCTTCGCGGTCAAAATGTGCAACCTAGAGCACACTGCCACTATGATTTAGAAGGCTGGATTCTGTCTATTAACAAACATACAAACTTTTATTTACAATTTTTTTCTTTTTTTAACTAAATGTGCACATTAACACTCATCCAAATAATGAGGACTTTCAGACTGTTTGTTGTGATTTTTTTCTAAGTAATTCAATCAGTTAATGCTTCTGTAAAATATTTATGCTTTAAGACAGGGATGGGCAAACTTTTTCGGTCGCGGGCCAAAAATCAAAATAAAAAAAAAGTTTTGCAGGCCAAGATAAATTTTTCTAAAATTTTAAAAACAATATACAAGTATTACAATTTAAATATGTTAATAAGATGAATGAAATTGCGATTTCATTTTTAAAAGTTCCTTATATTGAGGTTCGAAGTGAGATGCACTGATTCTAAGTTACGAGGCTAAATGCTCAGTCTACTTTTGAAAGAATTCTCTCTAAGGTTCATAGTTGAAAACACTTGTTCACATATATAAGATCATGGGCGCCGGCAGCATAGAACAAGGGGGCAATGCCCCCCCCCCTGGATTTTTGTATGCAGTGTTTTCCCTTGCTTTTTTGCTCTTTCCAACATGGTAACCATACGATAGTAGCCTTTGCCCCCCCTCCCCCTGGGAAATATTCTGCTGGCGCCCATGTATAAGATGAAGCAAACATAGCACTGATTTTCTGGGCGTGAGGTATTAATTTTGGGAAACTTACTTTCGATAATGATTTGTAAAACTGTAACTTTGGCATATTTAGAAACAACTGCTTGAGATGATTGTTAGATTGTAACTCAATTCATTCAAGCTGCAAATCTGATCTCTATGCTTTACAATTTCGTTGAAAGGCATGGTAAAAATATCCAATTCTGTTTGAATGGCACTGAAATCTTAAAATCTGTGTTTGAACTCAAAATGCAGTTTTTTTCAAGCCATCTTCACAATTCTTAATACGGATATATAATATATAAATATATATTTTCTTTTAATTTCCGTTGGACCAGCAAATTAAAATTCTATCCGGCCCGCGGGCCATAGTTTGCCCATCCCTGCTTTAAGATATGCGAATGTTCTCATTTCTTCAGGAGCTAAGTACACACTCCATCCACATAAAAGTTGGTTTCTTTTAAAACCAAAGCTGACTTAACTGTTTTGATATCTTTACAGTGAAGAACGTTTAACACAAAACTGGGTGGACCAAAGTATTTTGTGCTAAAGGATTCGTAAAAAAAAAGAGCAAAACTCACCAATATTTTTGAAGTTCTTATATTTTATTTCGACTTCTTATTAAACTGGATGTAGGCTGCTTTCATTGGGATGAAAAGAAAATATAAAAATTATTTAGAGGAGAAAAGAACAGTTATCTTTTTTGAAATATTTGTATTTTTTAGCACCATGTTGTCCAAATTATTCAAGATCGTCGATTGCTTTGTTCACCTGTCCATTTGAATGCATACCTGCTAACTCTCCCGTTTTTCAACGGAGACATTTGTTTTTTATCCCTTTCTCCCATTTATACATTTAAGTATCAATTTTCCTGTTTTTTATTTGAATTTAATTTTTTTTTTAAATTTATCGATATTTATGGTTGTAATGGGAAAACTTGGCGATATTGCCGATTTCATATACAATCTTTTCCCATCCTTTTTGTGAATAATCATATTTTATTTTGTTGCATGTCATAACGTCTGTCTCAGTAGTAAAAATTAGTTCATATTTTAGAGATAAGTGCAATTATTTTGCCAAAATCCACCTTGTTATTTTGAAGTATTGCTGACTTTGCGGCAGAGATTTCATATGTGCAATCTTTTCTCATCCTTTTTATAAATAATCATATTTTCATTCGCTGCATGCCACTATAACTTATATACCAACAATGAAATTGGTACATATTTTTGATGAATTCGAGTACTTTGCCAAAATATTCCTTGTTAACTTTTTGGATGAGTTTTATTTTTCAACAGTTTTGAAAATTTAATATATATTAGATTAGTTCATTTTAAGCACAAATACTTCATAAGATGCTGCTTCCCATCCCCACCCTCAACATTTTAAAATCTCCCTTTTTTATCCCTTGACACTTTGGGACATTCTACTGTTTTTTCATTTTCTAGGGTTGACAGCTCTGTGAATGCACATCTAAATAACTGTGCACAGTTTTTATCAGTTTCTGCACTTCTGAAGTAGAGAGGATGGGAACAGTATCGTTGATTACATTGTCAGAATCTACAGGGAATCTTTTTGGATTAAGAAAGATCTTTGGTACATATAAGAATTCTATTCATTAAGGGGAGGGGGAGAGACTTGATGGATAATACTACTGATACTTCTAGGATAACCAAAGGAAGAGGAACAGGGTATCAGGTCCCACAATTTAAACAATTCCACAAATATGTTCAAGCCCAGGAGCAGAATTATATCCAGTGTTCTGCAACATAACTTCAAACAGTTGCAAATGTTCTACAGGCATTTTGTCTAAGTCTGACAGACCATGGCAAAATAGGTATAAAAGTTGTGCAAAAAGTGAAGAGAGAAGGCATGGCATAAAGGGCACATAGCTTTAATTACTCTGCAGAACATATCATTTTATATCTTCTTTCTTTTAAAAGATGAAATGCTCTGCAAAGACTGTGATTGTTCTGCGACGTACGTTTCTGCTTTCGGGTGTTCAAGTGACTTGTTGGAAACATGGTACTAAAGATCAAAAATGAACTTTTTTTTCTGTTAAACAACTTGTTTCCTGTTAAACGAGAAAAAAAAATTGAATTGCATAGTTTACGGTCTGAACCACTTTGTCATTTCGTGTTAAAAATACTTAACATGAAAAATTGGTTATGTTAAATGCATTTGACTATGTGTGTGTGTGTATATATATATATATGTTAACTGTTTAAATTTTTATTAACATCAGGATTTTTTCACTAATCAATTTAAGCCCAACAAAGGAATTTTTTACACATTGTTTACATACGTAACTGTAAGTTTCGTATGCCAAATACAAGGATGAGATTCACAAAAAAGTAAAAAGAGATTAATAGGGGAGCAAAAAAAACTAGTATATATGATATTTGTATAAAATATATATGTTTTATGAAGTAAAACATCAGAACATGCTACATGATAAAAATATTACACTAATTAATAACTTATTTTTTATTCAGTAAGTATAAATAAGAATATTAAATTATTATTGAATCATTTACATTAAAAGTTAGTTAACACACTTTAACACATCACCAAGGGCATTAGAAAATACAAAATTAAGACATTAAAACTTATTTATCACCAGCACATCACTGAGATGCAACATTCAATCAACAGTAGAATTTTATATGTTACAAAATCTTTGTGCATCAAAGTGAGAGGGAGTGGGAAATTTTACAGTTACAACTAGAATGCTGGAATCATTTAGCATTATTATTATTTGAAACTTTTTGTAACATTTTCTTAATTGTTATCCAAAATCACAAAAAGCTGAAATCAACAAAATGTTGAAGGACCTCATCCATGTAAATAGTATACTAAGATCTTAAAACTGAATCATTATAACAGATTCAATTTGAAGAAAAATCTGATGTGTCCAACACATGACTTCCTTGCACGTCCATTAGATCAAAAATATTTTCGACGCACTTCCTCTAAACTTATTTGTTTGAAAGAGATAAAATATCAATAATAGTAAGGTTTAGCGATTTCTAGACAAATATTTCGATATCGCCAAGCTGAGTTCAATTTGAAATATTTCCTTCTGACACTTTATTTGGCGATATTTCACCAAAAGCCAACAAACTTGAGATAGTCTGCAAGATTTTGGGGATAGCCAAAGTAGTCATTGACCACAGACTTTCAATGAATTGAATGCATCCATACACCTCAATGTATTTAAAGTCATTTGGCTCACCCTGTAAATAAATTCTCAGTCGATTGCTGTCAAAAAAGATATGGAAAACAGTTAGATATTACAATAGTTATAAATACAAAAGTTCAAAAATCTACGGGTTAAAGTTTTAGTGTTATACAAAATACGAAATAATTTTTGGCGCCAAATTTGGCGATATTTCGGCGAAACTCGTCAATGTCGACGAAATTTGGCGAGATTTTAAGCATGAACCAAGCAATGACAGATTATCGCCAAATTTGGCGATATTTCGCCAAAACTCGCCAAGAAAGATGACAAATGGCGATACTTTGGGCATGGACCAAATGACTGACTATCGCCAAATTTGGCGATATTTCGCCAAAACTCGCCAAGGTCGAGGACAGACGGCGAGTTTTTGGGCATGTACCAAACAATGACTGTCTACAGTTGTATTATATTGAAGATGTCCATAGACATTAAAGTACTAAAATTCTTTTCGGTGGTCCTGTAAATAAACTCTCCAGTAGATTGGAACCAAAAATCGAGATACACAACTAGATGTTACAACATTCTTATATATGAAATTTCATAATAGTTTTTGAGATTTGAGAGTTAAATATGCACACACGTACACCAAAAGTCGCCAAGCTTGGCGACTTTTGGCATAGTTCTTGAGGGAGGCACGTGACCGTGGTCGGACCATTACCTAACTTATGTGGTAGGACGGTATTGTGCTTGTAATGGATGAATGCCCCTAAAATTGCCATTGACCGTAATGTATTGGAAATCTTTTGAGTGTTCCTGTAGCAGAACTACAAATGATAAAGACACTTTTTTTAATGGAGAAATTCATTTTCTAACTCTTTACAGCATACATCACTTCTGAGTCGTTTGAAATAGCCCAATACCTCTAAAAAACGCTTTGATGAATTTCGGCCCATAGAGCGTAATGTATTTCGAATCTTTTGGGCGGTTCTGTAGATAAACTATCCAGACGAATGGAATCGAAAGGGGAGGTGCACAACTAGATGTTACAGCAATCCTAAATATAAAGTTTCAACATTCTACGCCTAATAGTTTTTGAGATATGCGAGTTTAATGAGTTTCGGCCCATTGAGCGTAATGTATTTCGAATGTTTTGGGCAGTCCTGTAGATAAACTATCCAGTCGAATGGAACCAAAAGGAGAGGTGCACAACTAGATGTTACAACTATCCAAAATATGAAGTTTCGACATTCTACGCCTAATAGCTTTTGAGTTAGGCGAGTTTAATGAATTTCGGCCCATAGAGCGTAATGTATTTCGAATCTTTTGGGCGGTCCTGTACATAAACTATCCATTCGATTGCCACCAAAAGGGGAGGTGCACAACTAGATCATAGAACAATCCTAAATATCAAATCTCAACATTCTACGACCAATAGTTTTTGAGATATGCGAGTTACATACGTACGTACGTACAGACGGCATGGAAAAACTGGCCACAGCAGACTCGCCGCTGGTCAAAATGAGTTGCAGACGCGTTAATATGATCGTGCATGCTAGCCTACGATAGGATGCATCAAAAAAAAATTTTTAATTAAATTTAGAGGTAGTCAAAATCGGTTTTTTTGTCGAAATTTGGCCCCCAAAATTTTTCGGGATCACATTACTTCCTTATACTACGTACAAGGAAGTAATAACTGAGCAATCAATAAATAGTTGATTTAATCTTATGTTTACATATTACTGCAAACCTTACTATTTTAATTTAATACTCGCATATTTTATAGCATTTCTTTCAGTTTCCAAATGATAATCCATGACATCCCAGTGTCCCTGTATAAAGGAATGTATATAATATAAACCTATTACTTACACATCCGAAGGAAATTGTTTCTTTTTGTCACTCAAGCAAATCAGAGATACTACACTACTGCCAGGGCTGATAACAGCCTCTAATAATTGATTCTTCATAAAGAAGTTTATATTTTTCTTTTGCTTAAACAACATAGAGAAAACATAAATCATAATGAGAAATTGCTTTCTTGGGAGAAAAAATACAGTATCTTTTTCCTCATATTTTATAGTATAAACATTTTCTTTTAATTGAAGCTAAGATGAGCCACTATATAATCAAAATCAAATGCGAACCTGTTTTTAACAAATCAAAATGCAATGTGCTTCATTTCAACTATTTTTTTCTGCCAGAATTAATTTCATGAAAACTTTTTTAATGAAACTCCAGGTAAATACCTAAAAGTAAGGACACAACTTCTTTTTTATTTAAACAGGAATGAGAATGCATGAAAATGAAAAAAAGAGGGAAAACTGTGCGAGCTTGAATTTAACCATTGAAAATATTTGATGCACATCACAAAATTTTACCATTAAATTTCCAACCATGAAGCAAATCAATTCTTTTACCCTGAACAAAATAATACCCAAGCACACATAAAAACTTTGAAACCACAAGAGTGAGCCATTTTTGATGGCAATTGACTTTTCAAAACAGCATTTAACTGACTTTTCTATATGAAATCATGTATACTTATTGAAAATCGCATTACTTATAAACATGATAGTGTTTCATGAACAAAAAGTTTTTGGATAAACGCTTTTTTATTATTCTCTCTCTATATATATAGTATTTATTTACATGAATTGCACACATTTTGAAAAAAAATGCCATGTACTATTGTAACATACATGAAATATAACGAGACTGTAATGGTTGGCGCTGCGTAGGGTCATGACATCGTCAGGTTCAGGAGATGCTAGGCAGCTCCGGCCGCTGGCTACTATTACTCGTAGTCGGGCCAAGTAAAGGGAGAGATCTTGAGGGTTACGAAGCATAATTTTATTTGGTTTCACATAGTTTTACATGGCAAGTGAAGTCACGAAGAATCTATGCTCCGAGCTGAGTTTCAACTTATATAACCTCGGATCACGTGTTCTATACAATATCACATGTTCCAAAAAAGATGCAATTATTGGTTGTTAAACTGCCCAGGTCTGCTAGCCTAAGGAAATTCTTGCGAGGTATGGCGACTGCAGACCGTGGGAAACAGGGGAGATATATTACTTGCATTTGAATTAAATTTAGATACTGATACAAATCCTTTGTTAAAAATGAAAGTTCCTAAGCCCTGAAGAATTTTGAAGCAAGCAAACAGAAATTTTGAATTTTGAGAGGATGTTTAACTTTATATGTTACATACATATGTAACGGGTTACATTTTTGTTGCATAAATGGTACATATACATGCAAAAAACTGTAATTTTTAAAGAGAAAATAGACAAATATTTCTTTTACAAATATACTTTACTTGTAGGAATACAGTAAATTATTTATAACTTCACTTATAAATTTCTGCAGTTTTGCCATCACACTTAAAATTGGCATGAACCCTGTAACATAAAATTTGTTGAAGCCATTCTATATATTCATGCATAGCAAAGTTAAATTTTCATCTACAATTCTAAAGGCTCATTATCTAACCGTATAACTTTCAACTGAAACATTGTCATTTGAGTAACCCAGAGTACATTTTCAAAATACATTTATATCTTGTATTTTCATATTTTGGAAATATATTTTAAAACACATTTTAAATGTAATTTGTATTTTCAAAAGACTGAAAATACATTTTTTTTCTGGCATGAAATCAATACCACAGATTGCTCAGAATAAGATGTTCAAATGAAAATGATAAATTTGTTTAATTCATAATTCCCTCTTGATATAATTTATGAGATAAAAATAACTTTAAAAACTGCACTATTTGAATATTACATGTGATAAGTAAAGAGGTGTTAAGGTCTGTTGTGACCCTTAAGTTCAATTAAACAGGAAGGGAAGGGGGGAAAGGAAGCCTATTTAAAACAGTATAATGATAAGAATTTTCTGCATTGCTGATAACTCATTAAGAAATGTAAGCAAAGCTAAAAAGGTATGTTTGAATAGTATTTATTGGATTTCTCTAGAGAAACTATAGACAATTTGGACTGTATTACTAAGTAACAGAAAAATAAGACAAATCAGTACTTTTAAAGACTAATTATGCATGTGCATTTCTCAGTGGAGAATTTTTGCAAATTACGGTTCATTGATGGAAATGAAAAAAATTTAGGTGCAATGCCAGTTATACATACCAAATTAATTAATTGAGCTAAGGAAAACCTACACACAGGATATCTGTCAAGGGGGTGTGGACTGAGGGCTTTAAATGTGAGCGAAAAACTGATAATATGAGGAAAGTGTGCACATACCATAAATTAAAAAAATTACAGGTAAAGCTTCTTAAAAAAAATTGCTATTTTGAATATCAATGTTAAAAATTTTTACTGAATTCAACAAGTATAAAATACTATTTCAGAAAAACACTGAATAGTTTTTCTTACTGTAACACTTTAATGATAGACCTTCTATGATAAATACGGCCCCACACTGGCCGAGTGAATAACACAGTCAAATTGGTAGACAGCTGAAGTGGGAAGGTCCCTGTTTCAGGCCTCATTGTGAGGATGTCGATATAATGGTCAGAAGTTTTGGTTTTTTTTTTTTTTTTTTCCAGATGTAACGTGAATGTGTGTTAGAACCCTTTAGAAAGTCCTCCAACCATGGCATACCCCATCCTAGGCAGATCACCCATGCGTAACATTGCCATAACAACCCAAATTAAATTAAATCTCTGATAATTATAAACTATTATTATTGTTTCGTTTTTTTAAGTTAAAATAAACCTGAGTACTGTAAAAGCACATATTTTTACAAGGCTTTAATTTTCATGATTTTTGTGAGCCCATTGTAATCTCAAAAATTAAATCCTAGTGAAATCCTTATTCTTTTGCTTCAAATAATAAAAAATCAGAAATTTTTCACCTACCAAAATTTAATATGAATGAGCAAAAAAGCTCAGTTAAAACTCTTTCTTGACAACTTTCTTACAACTATTTCTTGAATATAAAACAATAATACAACTAATAGAATGAAGCTCATTCACTTACAAAATTTATACCAGATTCTTTAAAGCCATTCAAAATGCGGAGGTTTGGGGATGAACTTTTGGGACAAAAGGAAGTTTCTTAAAATGCCTTATGCAAAAGGAGCTCTATATTTACGTACTTTTGTGACTTTTCAGCTTCCAGTTCTATTCAAATAAAGTTCACAAAATTTTCAGCTCGTGAAATCCCCAATATCTTCATTTCTGTGAAAATTAAGGCTCGCCAAAATAAGTGCTTTTAGAGTAAAACAAACTGAATTGAAAAAGGGTATTCTCAATTATAATGCTAAAAAAATTTACATGTATTTTGAAAATACATGTGTTTTTTAATTTTTATTTCTTAAGAAAGTATTTTGTATTTTCAAGCATTTGAATCCATATATCTTGTATTTTGTATCGCAAATGCATTTTCAGTGCATTTTGCCCAACTCTGGAGTAACCAATGACACATTTATTAATAAATAAAGCTTCATACAATCAAATTCACTAGCTGGTAATTACATTGTCAACAAGTTGTTTTTACATATCACATTTTTTATATTGTTACTACTTTTTACAAATAATTATAAAATACTCTTGCTATATATTAAAATCATAAATTTAAGCTAGCCATAGTCAAATAAGTAAGTACATATAAAAATCTTTGGCATTGTATAAATATCATGTGCGTTCAATACTTTGAGGAACTAATATTGTTCGATGTAAGTTTTGTTTATTTTCTGTATAGAAATAATTGATTAATTTTTTTCCTTAAACTCATGCACAGAAATAAATCTGTAGCTCTAGTATACTTTATACAAAACAAATTATGACTGATTAACTGTATTAAAATAGTAATATCACTTGATGACAATTAAAGTAACATACATAGTACTTTTTTACTATATATAAATTAGTCATTTTATGTAGTGGGTTATAAACAAAATTGATCTAAAGTGTCAGTTATGTGACTATATGTGCAGTCGATGCTCCTTATGACTTTCACACATAAAGGTGATTCCATTATAACAACCAGTGATAAAATCCCCAAATATTTTCTTATATGCTTTGTTATTTTACTTCTGGTATAATGACCATCCAGTGCTATCTAATCCCAATAGTATGTCTGAATTCAGAGGATACTACCTTCAGGAATAGCCTACCTATTTGGTTTAAAGCCTGCTTTAGTTCCTGAAGTGTCCTGCTGAACCCTAGCAGCAGGCTCAGGTCCAGCAAGCAGCAGCTTCACCCATTTTTTCTTTCTTTCTTTCTTTTTTTTTACAGCACAATTTTTGGAATACAATTGGTACAATGCACAGTGCTATACAATATAAAAGCAGTTAGTTTACAGTAGCTCACAATATTTTTCTTGGTAAATTTGACCATATATATATATATATATATATATATATATATATACATATATTTAACACATTCTTTTTTTTTTTTTTATACAATTTTGAAAGTTCCAAAAAAAAAAAAGTAAATAAATATCTAAAAGTACACAATAGGCTTGAAAATGATAAGCTTTTAAAGTAATTTTGAAAATTTTAAACACAAATTGGAAAAAAAAAAGTTTAAAGGTACAGACACACTGAAAGTTCTGTATGCTGAACTAATAAAACTAGAGACCATTTCTATGGTATCTACTGACCATGTAAAATTACAAATGATACCACAACTTTCCTCCTGTCTAGGGAGTTCCATTTATTTCATCAGTTCTGAAGAAGGGAAAATTCCACAATTTAATGTGAATTTAATAATGACTACTCAATTCAATTAGACTTTAAAATCTTTTTGAAAGGCAAAAAAATTAGGAATATTATTTATTACTTTTAACTGAAACAGAAAATTGTTTAGCAAAAGTTATACATGCAGAAAAGACAAACAACCATTTTTAAGTTTTCATAGGAAATAATGTTTTGTAAAGTATATATAAAATGTTTTTCTTTTATTTCAAGCTATTAAAATCAATTATGCTGCTTAAAATATATTTTTAAAATGCATCTTTAATTGATAAAATATTATTTTTAATATCAATCTCGTATATATTACCAAAGTGTTTAGCTTGAATCTATTTAAAAACTGTCTATTTTCACACAATTGATGAGTGTGCATGTTTATGTTTTTTAAGTGTATCTATTATAGCAAACACTCATTATAAAAACCTTTTACTGTGGGATGCAGATGGTCATTATAATAAACGAATGTTCACGGTATCTATTATCCATCAAATAAAGGAGAAAAAGATATTTTGGAAAAACTCTTTCAAACACATTACTATGACATACTGGCAACCTTGTTACTTTTTTGAATTTAATTATACACCCCAAGTATTTGAAAATACTGTAAAGCAATGAAAGATAAATTTTTAGCATAAAACTTATACAAATTATGTAGTTTGCAAAATAATAGTTTTAAAAAATAAACGCAAGCATTATCTCCATTTGCAATTGGCATAAAGTTATTGTTTTACTTTGGTAAGCATTTGTCATTCACAATTGTAGACAATTTTGCCTAGAGAATTATCTACATATCAAAATGCTATGTAAGTTGAATTGTACTATTGTCATTAAATTTTAACATGTTTAAAAATATAATCAATGAATTAAAACACAAAAATGAATGATCTCATGTTAAAAGAAATTTTCAAGAGAAGATGAATTATTTGAAAATAATTATGTTGCATCCTTTTCTTTTTTTTTTCAAAAAATATTATTTATGTCTGAAGCTCACCTGTTTCCTAAAGATGTTTATTTTGTGTCTAAGAAAACATGTTAGTGTTTTTTTTTTTTTTTTTTTGGCATTTGTATCTAATATTGCTACAATCATACAATGTTAGCTTGTTTAATGTAGAGCAGTGTTTCCCAACCTTTTTTGTGCCATGCCCCACCTAATCCTTTCTAAAGTTCTTGTGGCCCCCTATGTAACATATACATAGTTTTTAGTATTAAAAAATGGAATTGTTCACTTAAGAAATTTAAATGATATGATTTAGGAAGAAATCACTAGGAAATTGTTAACGAAACACAGTAAATAAATTTTTAAAACATATAATAAAAAACTGAAATTCAAATTGAAAATAATTTTAATAAAGGTTTTTCTATAATAATTTAATATTTTAATTTAGGGAGATCCTTGCACTTGATGCTTGCTGCACAAGAGATGCTGAGATTTTATGTTAGGCTCCAATTTGGTTAACTTCAGTCTCAAGTCTTCCCGTTGTGTTATATTCAGACGATTTCTTTTTTTCTACCAGTAAATCATTTACAGCACTAAATCTGCATTTGGCTAAATATGAATATGGAAACGGTAATAATAGTTTTCTTACACATTTGGTTGAATTTCAGTATTTGATTTCTGTTTCCTCACAAAGCCATGCCATGGCTCCTTTTACATTAAATAAAGTTTTAACCGACTCATCATTTTGCATTTCTGCGAGTTCTTCTTGATACTGCATATTTGATATACCAGACAAATCCACTAACATTGGCTGCATCATCCTTGTTGGAAAATCAATTTGTTTTACATCAGAAAATCTTTCTTTTAAATCAGCCAATAGAATTTTCAGATCATCGACAATAACATATAAAGCGGTATCATTTACTTCATACTTTTGGAGCCTATGAAACAGCTCAAAGTGTTTTTGTTGTTAATATTTTTCTGACATAACTCAATAATGGTAATGAAACCAAAAATCTCCGCTTTTGCATCAACAAGAGTTTTATTTGTTTCTTGAAGTTGCTTATTTGATATATTTAGTTCTTCAAAGATATCGGCTAAATAACTCACAAAAGCTTTACCAATCAACTGTTAACAGGTACTTCATTTCAGGTTTGTCGCTTAAAAAATCACTAAGAGTATCAAACAGTTCCATAAATCTTTTCAAGCAGTTCCCTTTAGAGATCCATCTTACTTCAGTGTGAAGTGAAAGTCTCTCATGGTCTGCATTTTGTTCTTCACAAAATAGCTTGAAGAAACGCTTGCATTTGGCATTAACTTTAATAGCATTGATACACTTTATTACTGAATATAGTACTTCATGTAGGACCGAGATGCTTTTTGCTACCAAGTTTTCCCTATGAATAACACAATGCACAAGAATCATTTCTGGATTTTCATCTTTCATCAATTTTAAGCAGCTTTCATAATATTTATTGGCCGCAATTATTTAAGAATTTACTTTTTTTCTTTCAATTTTGGCACCCAAATGTAGCACTGCATTTAAATGGCCCGGCGCAAAAGGGTTAAACTCGTGTCGAGTCTATTTTTGAATTGCCACCCTTAATAATCAAATCATCCCCCTGTGGGGCGTGGGCCCCACGTTGGGAAACATTGATGTAGAGCAATGAAATTTTTTAATTTGAAGTAAACGACCATGTAAAATCCAAGAGTTCTTATAGTAAATTAATTTTAAAGTTGACAAAAATAAATACTTTGACACTCTTATAAACCTAAAATTTATGAAGTAAAATGTAAAACACTGAATTAGAAATGTAGAATAAAAATTTTCTTGTACAGATATAAAACTCAAGATATTGCTTGCATTTATCTTACTAGTCTATTTTGGGGGAAGGCACTTAGAACTTATTTTCATTACTTTTTTTTTACTTGTTAAAACAGATTAAAAATTTCATGATGCATTAAAATATACAAATGGTAAAATTACATCAAAATTGTATGTGGGCAAGTTTTTAACTTGATATATGACCACAAAATAATTCATCATTTTTAAAGCATAGACTGGAAAAGGGAAAAAACATGCATTTACAACTTTTAAGATGATTTTTAATACAAACATAGCTATGACATGGCATGATTATTTGAAATATTCTTTAAGAGCAATTTCATACAGAGCCTAAATAAGTTTCAATTTTATTTTTAAAAAAATCAAGCATTTTATAACTGTGCGCTTACATACCACATGCATAAAAATTACAGAAAACTTTAAACAACAGTCTTACGATAAATAAAAAAATAAAAATTAATAATAATGTCACAGTGATGTTAAGTTAGATTACATTAAAAAAAGACCTGTAACCATATTCTAAGTGTGGATAAAAAAGAATACAAAAATCGCTCATATGCAGTGAAATTACAAATTTTTTTTTTCAAAAGGTCTCAATAAAATATGCAATAAATTACTGAAAATTTTAAATATACACTTATTTCATTTTTATAAAGTGTTTAGTTGCTGATTATTTCTAATGAGACTGGTGAAATATACTTGTCAGAACCATTCAAATTTGTTATAAATTATGTACAAACACACAGAAAACTCAGAACTGAGAAGAAAAAAAAAAATGTTACTTCATATATTTTAAGCAAATACTACTATATTTTGAGCAGTATAACGAATTTATTTATTCATTTTGTTTTTGTCTGTTTGTTTGTTTATCCTGTAACTCTTAACTTTTTCTCCTTATTTTTTCTACAGAAATCACTAACTTTTAATTGTTTTCAAAACTTTTGACATCACAAAAAAGTACATCAGCTATACTTTTCTGCTTCTCAATAAATAAGCTTTCTTGTTCTATTAGATTCTTATTCCATTGTATAATTATTGTATTACTGATAGATGGCAGCAGCTTTTTTGTAGAACTATGTTTTGTTTTTGTTGTTATACATTCCTGTGCAGTTTTTCGTGTGAATTGTGCATTCTTAGCTGGAAGTTAACTATGTTTAAGCTTCTTTTTATATGTTAAATATTGCAAACCAGACGATCTTTGGATATTTGAAGTTAATGATTAGATAAAACTGTAATAGTTGAAGTTAATTGGTTCTAAATCTAAAAGTTTTGGTTTGTGTTTGTTGTCATAATGACGGGAGCAAAAAATTAACTGCACAAATTATTTCTGCTAGAGGCCATGTAAAAGGCGGCGTTCTAACTAGACTTGAAAATAGTGTTCAGGATTTAAATTTAAAAATTGACATTTTGCTCAGAATGCAAAAATTTGAAGAATTATTTAAGAAATTTGATAAATTAGATGCTTAACTGGAGGTAAAAGATTCAGAAATTGAGGAATTTGAAGAAAGGTATTTGTCTCTAAAGGCAAAATATCAAAATAAAATTGATGCATTTACTGTACCTAATATTAATGCATCAGAAATAAATTCTTCAGTTGTTGAAGAAAAGGTACGAGTGAATACAAATTTCTACTTACCAAACAACATCCCAGTGTTCTCTGGAAAATTCCAAGACTGGATAAATTTCAAAGATCCAGTGCAACAAATTTCGTTTGTTTACATCACTAGTCCATCAACAATCTGTTAACTGAGATCCAAAAATTTCAGTATTTGAAAGGTTTGCTCTTTGATGAGCCCGCTTTGTTAATAAGGCATATTCTGTTGTCAAACAAGTCATATAAAGAAGTGTGGGATAAATTAAATGTGAGAAATGTGCATTCTTTAAGTAATACATTTTTGGATCAGAAAAGCATTTTTCAAACTAATACATGTAACTTAAGGTGTTTAGTGGATACTAGTGATGAAGTGTTACAAGGTCTGAAGACTCTTGGGAAAGAAGCAATGAGCAGAGATCCTTGGACAATACACTTAGTATTACGAAAACTAGATTCAGAAACAAAATGGTTGTGGTTGGTAACGTCTGCAGTAACTGAATTCCCTGCTTGGGAAGAATTTTTAGGATTCCTAAGTACTAGATGTTCATCCCTAGAGCTCATGAATTAAGCAAGTGAAATCCCAAACGAAGAGAAATTTTGTAGCTTGTAAAAGTATTCTGGCTAACAAGAGTGATAAAGTTTGTTTAAGGTGTGCAGTATTGCACAAATTATTTAAATGTAATAAATTTAAGGGCATAGATTTAAATGCCAGAAAATGATTTGCTAAACGTAACAATTTATGTTTCCTGGGCTGGAATGCACATAAAATCAGAGATTGTAAAAAACAGCTATTTAAAATGTGCAAGAAAAGCACAATTCTCTGTTACATGAAGAAGTAAAGGGAAATAATGTATCTGTTTCAAAGACTAGTTCTGATAATAAACAGATAGAAAATAATGTCAAGGAAAGCAAATCCTCTCAGAGTGAGATAATGTTAAATCAGGAAGTTACTTCCCATACACCACAAATTAATTCTAGTATGTCTGTTGATCCAAAGTCAAAAACATGTATCATTCCTTTCCACACCAAGAGTTATGGTTTATAATAATTGAGGAAAAGCCTTTTCATTTAGCGAATTATTAGATAGTGGTTCAGAGTGCTCATTTGTTTCTGAAAATGTGATAAATATCTTTGGATTGAACAGGGAAAATGATCAATTATGTCTAAGTGGCATTGCTGGAGTATCAGCTGGGACAACACAGGGTTCAGTCCATTTAAAAGTCGGGTCTATTGCCTTGAAAGACCATCACATTGAGTTTTATGTGGGACAGATTTTCCAAGTCAAGCTGTTTTGGTTGTCCTCTCCTCCTTGCCAATGCAATCCATTTATTGCAAATAGAACCTCAGAAATTCTCGACTCAGTCCTATTGAACAGCCGGCGTTATGTAACAACCAAGGAGAACCCAGCTTCCTGATTCTGTCCTATGGTGGGAGAGCTCACCATGGCAATGTTCAGATGATGTTGAATGGCCAAAGAAACCCAAGCTAAAGGACCATTCTCAATGTTCTTAAAGAAAAGAAAAACTCTAAATTTAGTTTTCCTGCATGTATCTTAAAAATAATATTATCGACAATTTAATTAATTCTTATTCATCATATACTAAATTGATATTTTAGCCTTTTGTTTTAGGTTTTTAGATGCATGTAAAGGTAAGAATGTTTCTCCAAAAAACTGTGGCAAGGGTTAAACCTGTACCTCTAAGTGCATTAGAAAGAGAGTTTACAGGTAATATAGCATTGTCCTATGTTCAAAACATTTATTTTGGTGAGGAAATCAAGTTTATAAAGGAAAATAAGTCTTGCCAAATAAAAGCCCACTATCAGCTCTTTGTCCCTTTATTGATAAAGACGAGTTGCTAAGGATGGAAGGTAGATTTGAAATTTTTCTACCACAATAAAACGCAAAGCTTCCCGTGATCTTGCCAAATGAGCATAAATTAACCCGTTCGGGACAAGCGTCAGCAGAAAGAAGCGCTCCCCACAGGACGACACCTCTCAAGCTTCGATTGTTCCTATGGGCCGAGGAGTTTTCGCCCGCTAAGCCTAACACGCATAAAATTTCTTAAAACGTATGCGTTACAAAACAATGCATAAAAACTCTCATTTGCATGGAAATGGAACCATTTTTAAATATATTATAGAATATAATATGTTTTTCTCTCATAATAAAAAATAATAATTAAAAGAATTAATGTTTAATTATGAAAAATAAAAATATAATACACTATACTACATTTAAAATTATCTTGATTAATACTAAATTAATACTAAAAATATATAAATTCAGAAAAAAATATTTACAAATACTATAAAACAATTGAATAACTAAAATTTTAAAGCTGTATGGAAAATTTCAAAGCACGGATCAACGCATAATCAGACATTACAAAGTTTGCATTCATATGCAGTGTCACGTTTTTTATTCCTCTTTGAGCAAACAACACACCTCCTTCTAAGGTATTTTCCACTTTTCTCAGTATACAGTTTTGGGAAATGACGTCCATTAAAAGGACTATTGAAGAATAAACATATTAGAAATATCGGCTGGTCGTGGCTCAGTGAAATAAAAAGTACGCCCTCTCTTAACAAGCGATAAATGGTGGAGTGCCTTAAAAATTATGCCAACACCAAACTTCACATTGCCGAGAACAAAAACTTGGCAGAGATAAACAACCCCAACCACAGAGCAACCATAAAGTTTAAATCCCATCAGAACAGAAAACAGAAACTAGAGCCTAAGCTAAACAAAAACCTAAAGAGAAAAGCGAACCACTTCAAAATGAGTAAGAAGTATTCCGCAAGTGTTTCTGTTTACATTATTTCCCTCCAAAGTTCTAATGACTCACAGACAGTTGACTAACCCCAATCTGACATTGGAGAGAGAAATACTTATTTATGAGTATAATATTTTACAAGAAACATGGATTACTAACACCCTCTAGTGCTCTGCAGTGGGTGTCACTTTCACAGTAACGCAAAGGTGCGGCGCTCGGCCCTGAGAGCAGTTTTTCGTCGATGCATATGTGCGGCGCTCGTCCTGAATGAGTTAAGTAAGCTGATTCATAAATTACATAAATTACATTTACATGTAGGTGGTAATTTACATTCCATGATCTTGCCAAATGAGCATAAATTAAGTAAGCTGATTGTAGAGTATTTTTATAAATTACATTTACATGCAGGTGATAATTTATTGATGGGTGTCTTACGTGAAACTTATTGGATTATTGGTGTTAAAAGAATAGTTTAAAAATGTATTCATAATTGTACAATTTGCTGTAGATTTAGAAGTAGTGTTTAGTCCAAGCAAAAGATGGCAGATCTTCCAAAGTCTAGAGTCACTGCAAACAGAGCATTTTTAAAGAGTGGTGTTGATTATGCTGGCCATATTCCTGTTTTGAGACACAGAGGGCAAGGAGCAAAAACCACAAAGGGTTACATTGTACTGTTTGTTTGCTTTTCCACAAAAGCTATCTGTTTGTAACTAGCCAGTGATCTCACTTCAGAAACTTTTATTGCTGCTTTATGACGTTTTTGCTCCAGGAGAGGTAGTCCTGAACATATTCACTCCGATAATGGTGCCAATTCTTTGGGAGCAAAAAAGCAGTTAATTGAGTTATATAACCAGACGTCAACTATTCATCAAAATGAAAAAATATTTTACTTTTTGACTCAAAGAAATATTGAATGGCATACAATTCCTCCTTTGAGTCCCCATTTTAGCATATTGTGGGAAGCTGGTCGTCTGGTCTGTAAAATTCCATTTAAAAAGAGTAATGGAGAATAACAATTTATCTTTTGAAGAACTGAACACTCTACTAACTCAAATAGAAGCAATCTTTAATGCCAGACCACTTCTTAAATTAGATGATAATAATGACATAGACAACTTGAATATTCTAACGCCATGTCATTTCCAGATATGTGACGTAATTACAGTTCCTCCAGAATCTGTGAAGGAAGGGGACATATCCTTGAAGTCGCTTTGTAATATAGTTCAAAAAATGAAGTTGAATTTTTAGAAGGGACTACATTTGAACTATTTGAGTTCTCTACACAGTAGAACAAAATGGAAAGGCATTAAGGATAATTTTAAAATTGGAGATACGGTAATCATTAAAGAAGACAATGTTCCACCGTCTGTGTGGCCTCTTGGTAAAATCATTGCCACACGTCCAGGTAAGGATGAATTAGTATGTGTAGTCACAATAAAAACTTTAAAGGGATTATTTAAGAGACCTATCACTAAACTTGTGTTATTACCTGTGCATCAAGAATGAATCCTTGATGGGTGGGAGTTACGTTGGATTTTTATTCCATTGTACAATTATTGTAGAACTCATAGGTGGCAACAAACAAACAAACTCTAAGAGATTTTCCATTAAATTCAAAACTTAATTTTTGATGTTCTTGCATAGTAAGTAGATTTATTTTAAACTAGTAAAATGTGTGGATTAGCAGAACCAATGTGTGAAACACTTAATAAATGGGATCTGCTGTCGTGCTGTATTTTTGTGTTAATCTTATGCATAATAATGGATGAATAAATAGTCACCTGCAAAAGTTTAAGACCAGTAGCCATTTTCCTGTATTTCAACAGATTGCATCATTTTCGCTTGTGATTACCTCATGCATAGGCGTAATCTGGGGGGGGCGAGGGGGGGCAATTGCCCCTGCAGTTTTAAAAATTGCCCCCCTAGTCTAAAAAGTCAGGGGGCAAAGTTATGATTTTGAACCCAAATCATGCATTTATAACCCAAATATACTATCAGATTAAAAAAAAAGAAAAAAAATTCCCCTGCAAAAATCAACAAAAGAATCGAGTCACAGAAGCTTTTCAACCCAACAGGAACGATGGCAGATTCTACCAAATGGCCAAGCTAGATAATTTCTCAGGAAAGCAAAAATCAAGGGGCAGCGATTTTAAACTTGTCTGAATCAATTGTTCAGCGTTAGAAAAAAAGACCTGTTGCTGTAAATAGTGAGCAAAAAGAGGTCATTTTCACAGGCAATGCCGCAATTAGAGTTTATGTCATCCGGGGCAAACCGTAATTAGTGTCGTGTGCATAGGCGCCCATAGTAATTTTCAGAGGGGGGGGGGGCAAATTAAAAAAAATTTCTAGAGGGGGGCAAATTTCAAACTTTTAACAAATTTAGTTCTGTTTTGGCCATTTGTTAACATAATGAGACATTAACTTAAAACTTTAGGGGGGGGCAAGTTCCTA